>VYZV01044616.1:18790-47434 GCA_013401275.1 Pandion haliaetus | reverse complement strand
GGGGGGGGAACCCACAAACATGTGAGCACCAAGTTCCCCTGTCAGCATTAACGTGACAGGTGTACCTCAGCCCAGCCAGTCACTTTTCACTTAACTGTCACTACACTTGTTTAATGCTGCTAGCTGCATTGCACCAGTATAGCTTTTTATTCTAAAGGTCAGCCACCCACACCGAAGTTAAAAAAGACAGGTAATGCAAACGAAAAATTAAATCAAAGGTGGCTTTCATCAGACCTGACTTGAACTAGCTAGGCAAGATGAGGTTCATTAACACACAGGTTCGAGATTTTAAAGAAAAAATTCTTGTCAGGGCCATATGAATTGCAAAATGAGCAAGATATGAAGAGCTATGTTCTTCCCGATGCTTGTATCTTTTTAAAGTACTCAGGCTATCAGAATTACACAAGGAGGGATTTGTACATTTGTATATGGAAAGAAAAAACCACTGCAGAACAGGCCTTAACATTTAATTCTTAAGGGAGAAATAAACAAGCCCTTCTCTCGGGAAAAGCGGTGCAATTGATTAGGGTGGCCAGAAACTGGTTTTAAATTATCGATGATGAACCCCCAATCCCAGGTCCCCCATCTCGAAGGCACTCTCCAAGTCATCGTCCTGGAGGTGCCTAACGGAGCTGTGATGGCCACGCCGGCATTTAACATCAAGAGAGTGATGGTCAACGCAGAGCCCGGCTACCAGAGGCTGCCAGACCCTCCCCCCGTATCCCTGAAGAGGCAGAAGGTGAGCCGCAGCGACCGAGTCAGATGTCAACAGAAGATGTCTCTATACAGCTCACATCCTTCGGACTCTTCCTGATGAATTCCTTGCGTCAGAAACAGGTTACTCATCTACTTCTAAGTGCCTTCATCTGACACAAATATTTACAGTTCTTCATTAGGCAGCTCCAGTCCTCGGGCCTCTTAACCAATTTCATGATACCCTGCCCACATGGTGATCCTGGGAACAGCTCTAGGGATGTACAGCAATCCCTGACACCTACGTGACTGTGCTAAGGTACAAGGAACAGATTTTCAGGCGGGCTTTCCAGCACTTTACAGATCATGCAGTCATTTACAGCGCCAGAAAGCAGGGATTGCAAACTGTCCTGCCAAAGAAGAGACTGGTCTGAACAAACCTGACTATCGAACTCAGCCACGCTGAACAGGGGGAACTGGACTCTGTCTCAGGAGTCACCATATCTAATCATCAAGCCTTTCGGGCTGGTTTATAGACCACAAAGCAGGAAAAACAAACAAATAAAAATTCAACAGATAATTTTTCTCTTCATTTTCATGTCATTTTTTAGTTTAGACCTATGGTCAATGGTCTTTTTTTTCCTTCCTGGGTAAAAAAAGAGTTCAGCTACAATATGCTTAATTTTTCATGTTTTGTGAGAATGGAAAAAAAAAAAAAAAGGATTCCAGTTGGAAGCTTGGCTTTGAGGAGTTTATTGTTTTTCTTCTTCTGGAATGCTGAATGATGTGAAACTTTGCTATCAATTGAAAAGCCATTTCAAGTGAAAAGCAACTTTTAGTGTAAAAATTTCATCAGTTCCCTTTTGAATGCAAAACTTCAGACTGTTTATACAAAAATTCTGTGCATTTCAAGGTACATTCATACTTCTTCACCTCCTTCAATAAGGCTATGCAGAGGCTTAACTTTAAGTGTTTGTTCAAGTGTTTTGCTGCAGAGGAGCCTCTGAGACCTTGATGGCAGCAGGCATTGTTGTGGTGATTTCAGACCTCGAGGCAGGAAGGCAACTGCACATGTGGCATCTTGCAAAGGGCAGAAAATAACACTGGCTTTTCCGGAAAATATAAAAGCAGGCTTCTCCTTGGATTCAAATGGACAAATTAATAGTCATTGGCAAAGGCAAGGAGGGAACAAGAAAAATGGTAGAGAAGGTGAATAACGGAAGAACAGAGGTCTGTCTTTTTACAGGCTTTACTGAAATGCTTTCAAACAATTGCCTTCGGATCCAGAAGAATTCCTGAATGACTTTGCAAAACAAAGTAGAACTGCAAATGAAAGCAACACTCTGAAAACCAAAGGAGATGTTTCCCAACTGAAATATAGTAAAACAAAAGGTCAGGGGGTGGGAGCGAGGCAGGGGTGGGGGGAATGCGTGATTCTATAAAAGAAAAGAAATAGAAAGAGGTTTTTAGAGGGATGGAAATGGCTGTAAAGATGGGAAAGTGCTTTTATGTCCTGATGTTTCAGTGGTACGTCTATATTCTCCGTGTTTCACAACCCTAACATTGACTGGTGTGGTTTGTAAGGGAATTTGTGTTTTCATCTTACGGCTGCTATTTTGCATATGAGTAGAAGTGTTTTCCTCCAACCTAAGACACCCATATGCTCATCTTATTGAACAAAGCCAGAGGACAAAACCAGTCTCCTACTGCTGTACAGTCCACCTAGAGCTACCTACAGAAACCCGAGACCATTTGCAATGCCTTCAAACATACCCCCTCCGTGAACCTGAGATGCCTGCACTTCAGCTGACCTGCACTGGCTACGCTCCTACCCATGGCTCAGGCTGTTTCTGCTGGGGGCTGTCTGCCGCCTGCACTACGTGCTGTTGTGAACAGGGACTCACTGCTTTGTGACTTTCTTCAGCCCTTAGCCAGCCCGTAAAACCCATGGGCCATCCCTACACGTAGGGCATCCGGATTGGTTTTTTTATTTGGGATTTCTGAGTGAGCGATTATGCAACGTTTGGAAGACTTCTGTTTCCGTGCCGCACTGCACATCTTCCCACCGAGGACCGGCTATCCCGGTCCTTGCTTCCTACGCCGTTAGCTCACGCTGAGGCGTTGTGCAAACTGCTCCAGTCTAACAGTGTGGGGCAGAAGCTGTGCCTGCCCCTGTATAAGCATCACCAGTAAAGCCAGCAAGTGTCTGAATCGCAACCATCTGAGTACCTGACAAAAGGGTTTTACTGCAGACCCTTACATTAACCCCACTTTCCTTTTGGCATGGAAGACCATGGGAAGAACCTCTCAGAGAAGGGCAGAAGCCAGCGCACCTCTCAGAAGGGCAGTCATTTCTGCCGCTCACCGCTTGTCTCCTGCTCACTACACGCACCCAAGCACACCACGCTGTGGGCTTTGTGCTGGGAAACACCCAAGACCCCAGCAGAGACCACTGCAGGGCACTGTCGATTCATGGGGACAATGAAGGTTCCCAAAAATGCGCCAAAATGTATGTGGCAGTCCCTAGTATCTCAGTTTGGGGTGCAAGAGAAGGGAGTGCAACCTGACTCAGACTGGAAAAGACTTGCTGTAGTCAAGCATTATTGTACAAGCTTCCACAAAAACATAAAAGAGAAATATGTTTATTGCCTGTATTCCAGGAACCTGGCTGAATAAGCCATGGATGCTGCTTACCGTAGGCCAGAGAAAATTCTCTGCCAGAATAAGATTTTATTCATGGTTTAACTACGTTAATTCAAGCGATCCAGACGTGGCACTCAGAGGCTTTAGTTCCACAAACACTTTGGTCCGCACTGAGGCCAAAAGAAGCAGTCTCATTCTCCGACCGCCTTCATTTGTTCCTGTCTCAACATTGCCCTCTCCCTTGTTCTGGCATCAGAAGGTGCGTGTCGATGCAGGGGACCGGAGCAGGGAACAGACCCCACTTGAGCTAGCCAAGCCCCTTTTCCTGGCATTGCTTTCTCCTGGATGGGTTTCCCTGCCCGGCGCACTGTGCAGCTGCACCAAACCTCGCGGTGGCACCAGGGGTGGCATGGCATGGGGTCGAGGGGGAAATATGCACAGGGGCAAGGAGAAAGCAGGACTGCTTGTTCCAGTGGCCGTGCTGTCTGCTAGCTTAACTTGGCTGTGAAGGGCTGCGGCATCAGAGTCATTCTTTCTTGCTGTAGCCTCCAAATTCACTGATCTGTTTGGGAAGTGCATCCTCCCCAGTGCCGTGCTGTGACTGGGTAAGAGGATGTTAGTTACACAGGATATTTATTAAAGTGACCGCGTAGAGCTTACACGAAGAAACTGTGCAGAACACGCAGAGACTATGCAGCATACATATTACACAGGTTTGTAAATGGCTTTAACTGCGTTAATGCTGAATATTTGAATTTGGAACTTAAAAGGCTGCATTTTACAAACACTGGCATAACTATGTGTGATCCAGAATGGGAAACGGACCTTGGTTAGGAATGATCATTCAGTTCTCCCACCCCTAATCTATGGTTACCAATAGATACAGCAGAACTGCTGTTGAAAAAGACCTAGTGAAACATACATGCCAAAATATTAATCTGATTTTAACAAACAGTTTAAATAAAGAATATTTGTTTTCCTCAGCTAAGTTCTTTAACAGGTCTTTAATAAGGGGGGGCAATATTTGCCTGGGACCAAAAAGCAGCAGTTTGGCTGCTGGCAAGAGTCCCTGTAAAGTATACAGAAGAAGAGTGAGGAATTAGGCTGTGCTATTTTAAAAGGCTGCTTTCATTGACTGGAACTTTATTCACCGGAGCGCAGCACATTAACACCAGGAGAGCATGTGACATTTTTTTGCAGTTCCTAGAACTTTCATATTTCCTAGTACCAGTCAGACTAAATATGAAGTATTTCCTCTGTGATGCCGATTGTTCTTCTGGGCTTCTTCCTCTGCCCAGGACGGACTGATCTGTTGACAACCAACTACCTGGGCATACACTTGGGTTTACACGTTGCCATTTGAATCTTTTGTGATACAGATACTACCAAATGCCATGTTGCAGGTGGCCCCAGGTGAGAAGGGCATGGTTTCTCCTCATTAACACCTCTGTTTTCCAGACAATGGGACTTTCTTGGCAGACTTCCCTCTGGAGCAGAGACTGCAGGAAAGTAGTGCCATGAGACCTGCACCTCCAGCGCTTTCTCTTCTTCTTCCTGTCTCCTCCTCTCTTCTCCCCATGCCTCTTTCTTTCTCTCTCTCAGCCCATGGCTTACTGAACTCACCTCTTCCAACCTGGCTTTCTGCTTTTCTCCTTCCTCTGGAAACATGGCCCACCCGACCCGCACCAGTTCCTCTGTCCCTGCAGCCCTGGTCCCCATCAAGACCCACCCTAGCCCCCCACAACACCCTCCTGGAGAAGAGCGGATCAGTGACATGGTTGGGGGACAAGCAAGGGCACCAACTTCCAGTCGATCCCCATCACGCTGACGAGGTAAAGGACTGTGCAGGATACATCTTACAGATTCGAAGGTGTAAGACCAAAGGGGATAAGGGTGGGCAGAGAGGCGCTGAAGGTGGACCACATGGCTAGCACACCACAGAGCAGCAGACTGGTCTTGCAAAGGCTGCACAAGCATCAGCACCTAGTAATTTTGGTACTACTTGACACCATGTATGTTTAGAGCTGCAGCATGCTGCCCAACGCTTCTGGAAATAGGGGAGGGGGGGGAGAATAGTTGCTATTGTTTGGGATTTTTACTGTGTTCTAACTGGTTTTTATCTTCCCTTGTAGTGAGCAAGTAGAGTGGTTACTGTACAACATAAGGCTGACTATTAACTGACACGTAGGCACACTAAACCTGCTTCTTGTCCCCCTGGGCAGTGGTCCCTAACTCTTGGCTCAGAGGCAACACGTTGAGCACCAGATCCCTCAGCATTACTTGCAGCCATCAGGGAAAGCGGAAAGGAAGACCCCAGGCTAGTGAAAGTTGGAGTTCTCTGCTTGGGATTAGACATTGGCCAAAAGATATCAGAAAGACAAAATAACAGAAGATGGAAGAGGAGTCAAGTGATAACAAAACCAATCTTGCCCAGTACCTGAAAGCTCATCTTTCCACTGCAGCAAGCCCTCAAAAAGAAGACTGGGCAATTCTTTGCTCTCAGTGCCTTCCAGAAACTCCGTCCTTAGGTTCATGAGAAGAGAGATATCAGCTCTGCACTAGTTAGGGGGCTCCGGGTGCCACGCTGCATTTCATGGGGTAGCTAGGAAAGCCATGTCTTTGTTTATAACAAAAAAACCCCAAACAACCAAACAAAAAAAGACTGGAAACATAAGTAAGTAATTCAGATCCCACAGAGCTATTCAATTGGTTTGGGATGATTGTTTTCTTCAGTTTATAAAGAATCATTTTAAACATTCTGGAGTTCAGACTGGCCCCACATGTCTATTTATGTTTTAAATTTCAGCAGAAAAGAAAACTATCCATGAGGTACTAGTTAGGTTACAGTGTACTGCTGATCCATAGCCACTGATACAGCAAATTCCCACTGACCAACTCTGAAGGTATTTCTCTCCTACGTTCAAGTATAATAATGATGATGGAAAGAGGCCACTTGTTCCTCCGGTGTAAAGGCCAGCAGCAGTAATGCCTATTCAGCAGAAATGAAGGGCTGTCCAAGCAAAGACAGATACACAAGCTGGCCTCGCAGATAGAGTAATCCTGTTTCGCAGATAGAGTAATCCTGTTCAGCCAGACTCGAAGTGAAACATGCATTTGCGGACTGTATTGCGAGCATGCAAACTCTCCAGGTTTGGATTATAAAGGTTACACACAGATGAGTTAATCCTCTTCACTGCACAACCCGATTGTGGCTAAGAGCGATGATCTATCTTAAGGGATCTTATCTTTGAACCTCTACTCTGCATTCAGGACACTCCCCAGGCAGGGCTAACAGTCTTCTACAGATCTCCTACATGGAAGAGGAGGAGAAATACCTTTACCGGCCTCTTGCAGCTATCTCAGCTGGGTCAATGGCTCTCTTCTCAAGTGTAATGGGCTCCCTCAGGTTCACCCTAGTACTCTGACAACGTGCTCTCCTTCCTACTGAGTAACTTTTTAATACCCCGCAAGCTTCACGCGTCTCCTAGTTGTGCTGCGAGCCCAGTACCTGCAGCAGCACAGCTTGCCTTGCAAGTTGCCAAGGCTACCCCGAAAACTCTTCCCTCCTTTTCTCCGCTTCATGTATCCTCTTCTTGGTACGCAAATGTCAGCAGTTGTAACCTAGTGTAGGGAGGCATCTGGCAGTGATGGCTCCCACAAAGGAGGAGGCTCTTGCTGAAGATGCTCTGCCAGCAGCGTTATGCAGACTCCCCTTCTCAATTCACATTTTCTTGGCACCTACACCCCTGTCTGACTGACTTTTAAACGGGCAAAGAGTCAACCCAACAGATGGCCTGGGTGGCAGGCAACCAAGACGCTATGAATGTACATTGTCTGGGTGTGGAGAGTCAAACCGACAGTCAGGAATATCCAAGTAGCTGCCCGTCACACAGCTATGTGACGACAGCGCAGAGATATGCCGTGAATAGCCAAGTTTGAACATCTTCCATAACAGCAGCATTCGCAGACAGAAAAAGTACAGTAAAGTGGTGTTGCAGCTGACCACGCTTGGGAGGAATCCAGGAAGGAATTGCGATGGAGAGGCACGTCCAGCGGAAGAATGGCTTTCCTCTTGCGAAGGGACTGTTGCCATCCCCCGTCACGATACCTCGGATCCGGCATCGCCACAGGGGAAGATTTCATATGGGGCAAGGCAAGCAGCAGAGAAAGTTTATCTTTTGTCTCTCAGGAGCCCTTTAACATTAGAACAAAAATCCAACACTTTAAATGGTTTTGCTGAGTGGCTCGATAAGCTTTGTGCGGTATGTGGTGGCCTTTGCATGGATGGTGTGAGCAGACTAGCCTAGCAAGTCTAGTTACCAAGGAAACAGGTTTTAAACTTGAGGCATAGGTAGTCAGGATGACAAAGAGGTCTTACACTTTTTTGGAACGTGCCTCTCTTCTGAGGAGGGAATGTGGAAGCTGGCTTTCAAAATCCTTCCCGCTGCGGTCAGGGCGCCGGTGGAAGATGTTGTTGCATTGCTGACCCTGACTCGCTGGTCTAGCAGAAGGGGAAACAGAATGCGTAACAAAAGATCGTTACGCAGCATCGCCTAATGCTTTACCTTAAAAGAAAGCAAATGGGGGTGTTAATTAGGCAAGGACTTCCTTTCTTTGAGGGAGCCAACCAAACACATTTTTTCTGTCCTGAAATGAGATTTTTTTTTAACATAAATCTTTTAAGCCCCAGTGCTACGGCTTTATAGGAACAGCAAATTGATCTCAGCCACTCCCCGACAGAGTGGCACTGAACATGAAGCGTCTTTCTTCCAGAACGTATTCATTAGTTCCTTCTCTCAACCCGACCTTGAAAGCATTTGATTAAATGATTAAAATAGCTTCATCCCAAAACGACAGTTTGTAGGACAAACTTAATCAAGCTCCGGGACTGAGGAATGGAAAAGCGTTTGCTACGCTTCTCGCTTTGTATGAACTCCTATGCTTAAATAACCATGCGAGGGCCTTTGTAAGCCCCTGCAATACGTGGGGCACCTGGCCCCCCGACTCCCCTCCACCCGATGGGCTCCCCAAGCCCAGGCCCCGACAGGTTACGGCTCACTGCCTGCCCCACCGCCCAGCCAGCGCTCCCTTCCCTACAGCCGCAGCTCGACCTGCGCGTGAGCAGTCACTGGTTAGCACCTTCTCATCTCGCAGCCCCTCCGCGATACACAAACTGGCCGTGGAGAGCTTGAAAAATCAGTTGGTGCATGTACAAAAAAGGAAGGAATTCTGCTAACTTTACTGTCATCTCATCATTTTAAAAATACAAAAAAGAAGTTACACCCTCTGTAGGATAGCGCAGTGAAAGTTGGGAAATTATTACTTTCTCGCCACTTTGTTTGATCAGCCTGTCTACACCATCAAAGACCTGAATCTGATTTCTCTGCTAAAATAGCACCACTGCTTTTTGCAGCAGTGTAATATTAATGCAGATTGAGATCTTCAGCATTGTTTCTTTTAAATTTCTCAGGTTATCTTATTCTGGCAGTTTAGAAATACAGGGCTTCATTTGCTAACGTTCACACTGCATCTAGTCCTTTTGCGGGGCCATCGGTGCTACCAGTGGTGGATATACCACATAAATACACCCTTTTAAACAAGGCTTGAGAGAAAATTACAGCGGGCTTAATACGATGCTCAGTCATAACTAAGCAACTCTATTTACTTCAGTGGGGCTGCATAAAAATAACTGCCAGCAAAACTTGGCTCAGAAACTTCAAAAAAAAAGGAAAATAAATTCTTGAACCACAAACACTATGTGGTTCATTTTTGCAAACAATTCCTTAACTCTCCAACATATCAATGATAAAAACAAACTTCCCTCGTTCCCCAGCCAACAATAAAAAAAAGGACTAGGAAAGCAAAATTGCCTACGCAGACTAAATGACACACAAGTAACCTAGAACAGGAAAAACACATTAATGAATCTTCTTTCAAGAGGTAAACAAAATGCTGGCTTCTCGCCAAGGAGGCACGCATCAAAACCGAGCAGGGCATCCCAGAAAGCGCAGCCGACGAAGCCTCTCCGGTGCTGTAACGGGGCAGGCACAACCGGAGCGATGGCCGTGCCGCACAGACGGAGCCGAGGGCTCAGCGGCCCGCCTCGGCGTGGGCAAGCTGGGTGTGCGGCCCGGCCGGGGGGCTGCCGGCGGCCACTTCCCTGCCACAGCCACCTTTGAGGAAGGCACCAAAATACCTTGAGGGTCCCACTCTCGCCCTCTTGGTGAGGAAAAGAACCGGCCGAGGCTGAGTTTGATGTTCTGGGATGTTCCCCACCGGTGCAGCTGGCTGGAGTGGGAGCAGCCTGAGCGGAGCCCGGCAGATGATGTGTCCACCCCATTAGCTCGCCCCGTCCCAGCGGCCAGCATCCATTTCTACGCTGCTTCTGTGCCCGCCACTGCAAAGGCTGTTTCTGTATAATGATGCACGCTGCTCTGTGCTTAGCTGGAGGTTTTTACTTCTTCCCTTGAAGGGCTCCTGAAAAACCTGAAATGCAAAAGGATGAAAAGTCTCACTTCTCTTTTCCTTGAGTCAGTCATCTTCCAGAGCCACCTTGCAGATTAATGCAGTGAGACTGAGGTTCAAAAAGAGCTTTGCAGAGCCCTCGCCCTCCCTGCATCTCAGTCACATGGATTAATGTCACAATTTAAATGGATGCGCTCAGAGAGGCACAGCCAGCGGTTGGGGCTCTCAGGCAGGAAGGAGGAGTCTGGTGGCTGACAAAAGTTGGAGGTCCGTTTGAAATTCCCATTTTTATTCAGGGGATAATAGATTTTTGCCTGGTGGATCTTCTGTGCTAGAGGGCAAGTAAAATCAGTCACCCGCGCATTAGCAAAACAAAGCAAGCAACCAACCCGCATCCTCCAAATACATGTCAGTTGGTACACTGATGCCTGTCAAGCCATATTTGAATGCACACAAAACATGAGATTTCTTGTGCAGTAGCAATTATAATTAGGCCTTTATCACAGTACCCGTTGATAAAAATGGAGCACTGCATCTGCGGATGAGGACAACCAGAGGATTTCCCTGAACAGCCTGGGAGAACTTCACCCACAGAGCGATGATGCACCTCACACACCAGAAAGGTACATCACTGCTTTAGACGTCAAATTGAGGACAACCACAGTGTAAAACGACAGAATTGCTGGAGCTTATAATTTGTGACAGGACAGGCAGTTCAATGGCTGGAGAGTGTAAAGGCCAGTCCAAACATAAACGAGGTTCTTCTGACCATGACCCCTGGATGTTTCTTCTAATCTGCACGTCTGCAAATGAAGAGCCAAGATCACAGATACAACCCGGCAATCGAGTTCTCCAGGTACATCAGATAACAAGTGTGCTTGTTAAACAACAAAAGAGCCGGTTTCCAAAATGAAAATTATGTTGTCTTGAATTTCTTTGCAGTATGGCTTTTCTGGTTTTGAAGGCATTGGACTTCAGCTGCTCGATTAGAAATCTCATTTTCTTTATTCCTTTAGAACAGAAAATCCTGGGGTCTGTTACCTTCTGAGAAATATAGACAAAGTCAATAGAGCAATGAAATGTTTATGTTGTCCAAGTATTTCCTGTGAAATAGTAAAACCGTTATTCAATTAAAATAATACAGAATCCAGCACTGGGATATTAATCATGCTGCATCAAAGTCAGAGAAGGAAAATATTATTCCTCTTTTGTCAAATCTGTTACTAAGAAAAGACTCTACTCAAAGTAGAAACACTTCAATATTTGTTCTTTAGATAAATAAGATTAAATTTTAACCTTTACTCTTCTGAAACCCTTAGAGAAACATTCATTTATCTGCAGCTGAAATTAATATTGGATTGCTTTATTGATTTATTGGCTAAAGGCATAGACTAGCCATGAAAATTCCTCTCTGCTTGCATTGACATATTGAACAGGAACAAAAAAAATGTCATTTAAAAGCAGTTTAGCCTTGCGAAAATGGGCAGTCATTGTGAGGTTTGGCATTCTAGGAAAAAAACCCACCACGTTCTTTGTGTATCCCACTTAAGGATCAAGATACTTATATAGAACAGCTTGATAGACATGATAGATAACCGACTATAATTACACTTCTTGAGGCACTGCTCAAACGCAATGTCCTGGTTTCGGCTGGGATAGAGTCAATTTTCTTCCTAGTAGCTGGTACAGTGCTGTGTTCTGGATTCAGTGTGAGAATAATGTAGGTAACACACCGATGTTTTAGTTGTTGCTAAGTAGCACTTCCCCTAAGTTAAGGATTTTCCAGTTTCCCATGCTCTGCCAGCAAGCAGGTGTACAGACAAGAAGCTGGGAGGGAGCGTGGCCAGGAGAGCTGACCCGAACTAGCCAAAGGGATATTCTGTACCATAGGATGTCCTGCTCAGTATATAAACTGGGGGAGGTGGCCAGGAGGGGCCGATGGCGGCTCGGGCATCGGTCAGTGGGTGGTGAGCAATTTCATCGGGCATCACTTGTCTTTTCTTGGGTGTTATTTCTCTCTCTGTTATTTTCCTTTTCATTACGATTATTATTGTTGCTATTATTATTATTATAAAGCTATATGCTTTATTTCAATTATTAAACTGTTCCTATCTCAACCCATGAGTTCTACTTCTTTTCCCGATTCTCTCCCCCATCCCACTGGGTGGGGGGGGAGTGAGTGAGCGGCTGCGTGGTGCTTCATTGCTGGCTGGGGTTAAACCGCGACAGGCAATCTTATACCCCAACACAGAAAAGCCTTCAGAGGACATCAGGTTTAAAAAACAAAATATCAAAAAATATATAAACAGCCTCCCAAACGACTCTGAGTCAGAGCTTCAGCTGCAGTAAATCACCATGAATGCAATGGTGGCATATTCCTAATCTGCAGCCACCAAGACGGGGGCCCCAGGGTTTACCTTTGCGCGACAGCTTGTGATATTTAGACTGCAAATTGGCAGCAGTAAAAGGGCAATCGGTGGGTAGTTGCAGGTGATCCGGGTGACCCTACCAAGGGGGAGCTCGGCGAGAACTTACTTCCCAGTCTCTGTGTTTATACCCTGATCCCATGGCCAGCGCGAGGTCATTTGAGGTAATCACTGTTCCGTAGGGAAGGGGTAAACACCGCACAGTTACCTCTGGGTCAGGTTAAATAAAACAATGGCTATGGCAGCATAGCTGCAGTATCCCTTATTTCTCCCCTATCTCTGCAGCCTGTTTAAGTGTATACACATTCACGTGAACCACGACAGCTTCACCCAGGTTTATCACACAGCTGAAGTCATGGCACGATACACTCCCCCACCCCGTCGCACTTTCTGGTCCTTTTGCAGGATGGCAACACTTGGCTGAAAGGTTTGCTGAGAACAGGCTGCTTCGTCACACCAGCCAGCTTCACCCCCGACACCCAAGGAGCGGGATACTAAGCAACACACTAAGGAACTTTAGGACCAAGGACCCGCTCTGCCCTGAGCATCCTCGGCCGGGGCAGCCGCCAGGCTTCTGCAATGGGCCGGGCGGCTCCTCTCCCGATACGGGGAAAGCGTTCGTGTCTCCCGATACCAAACGATGCTGCCCACAAGTGTCAGAGAAGTCGATCGTGGTGTCGCTTTGGGTTTTTTTGATTCATCATGTTGAGTAAGAAGTTTCATCTGCAAATCAGGTCAATTGCCAGTAAAGGGCTGATGCTACAGAAATTACTATTTTTTTTTTTTCCAGGAGTAACCGCCCTCTCAAATAGGGTCGCAATGTATGGTAGCACCACAAATTTAGACTATTCCTTAGAGACCTCATAGGGGATACCTGGGAGACCCTTCCACAGTCATTTAATGTACAAATTTGTCCAAAAAGCCATTATGCCTGGGTGAAAGGAAACTTTTTAAAGGAATTAGGAGCATGTATTAACTCTAGTGTTTTAAGGTCAGACTTGTCACAGAAAAATATTCTAGCAGAGATGTAGTAAATTCATCCCTTTATACACCAGTTCAACATCTGATGTGGCATTTTGAATTAAGGGTACACATCAGTTCACTTTTTTTAGGGGAAAATCTAAGTCATATTACAAGATCTAAGTCTGGACCCTTTTGCTTGGGCAAAATTTCCACGTCAGAGTTTGTCTGCGGTAGAACAGTGGGCCTGGCTGTTCACCTCTGCAATACAGCTTACTTAGGCTAAGGAATGAATGGGGAAGTAATTGCTTTGTTGGGTACACCCACATTTTCAGACAGGATCCTTACTTAATGACAAGTAAAAACTATTTTTAGGAGCAGTAGCAGAAATTTCAAAGGTTGAGACAGAATAATGTATTAATGTTTAATTCCTGTCAAATGTGGGAGTGCCATTTGACTGGTCCATCTGCAGCAAGCATAGTTTCCAGGTAAGGGAATCCTGTTCCTTTATCTAGATCCTCCTCGTATTCCTGTTAATGGATGTTTCAAGGTGTCTCTAATTCCATCTTCTGCCTCCTCCATTTACAATACGTAAACGCAGCCTGATGTTTATAACCTCTTCCTTGTGTAAGAGCTAGTATTTTGGCAGTAGTGCTCCTTGCCTTCTACATAGACCTTCTACATTCAGTTTAGCCCCTACTGATGCATTTTTAATGAATGTTCACTTTAAGCAGAGGGAAAAAGAGAAGTTGCAAAGAGGCCCTGTGAAGAAATACTGAGGATCAAGTAGACTTTTCAAAAACTTCTGCAGCCAGACGTTCAACGCAAGACACCATGTTGCCTAATAATATGAAAAAAATTGTGAGGCCATGGCTCATATGAAGCCATGTTGTGTCATACCCATCCCACAGGCCATAGTTTCCCCATCCCTAGCCTGAACATTGTAAAGTGTATGTTTAGTCCGATATATAGATTGGACACATCACAATGATAAATAAAAAACTAAAAAAAACCAAACAGGGATCTACATTTTCAAAAGTGAATGGTGACATTTTCTGTCCTTGTTATTTTGGTAGACCATTGAGATACTTCAGAGAAGTCCTGTCTTCAGAAGTCAGATTCCCACTAAATGTCACAAATCGTACCCTTAAGTAAGAAATATGTATCATCAACTCCAAGTTAAATATCTAGGGCTCCTGAAAAGCAAAAACCCCACTCATTAAATATGATCTCTGTTTGCAGACCCTCTCAGAGACTCTTGTCCCCCAGGAAAAGCCAGGTGCAAGTCAGGTGAGTCTTGCAGTGCATGTTGATGTCTCTGCAAGAGCTGGCTGAAGTTCCTCCAGGTGGAAAAAGCCATCTGGGAACCACTGAAACAGTAGAAATACACCGGAAGATTTGGTAGGTGATTTGCCTCACATGGAGCCTCAAGGCTTGCATCTCTGACCAAATCTGTTCCCTTTGCACTATTCAGCAATGGCTCTCCCAAGATCAGACTCCAAGTTGCATTTCCTCACCCAGAATACTCACAAATGAGTTCAGAATTAGTGTAGCAAAGAACTGAAATCTTTCTTCTTCCCGTCTTCTTTGAGAACAGAAAGCAAGTTGAACCAGGGTTGAAGAAGGCAACTTGCTTGTCCCATGTTCATTATTTAAAGGCTACTGGGAGATGATGCCTTTTATAGTGGTCTCCAGGGCCGCCTGGAACTGGAGAATTTGGGAATGCTTCTAAGCTCCAGGGCACAGGTAAGCGCTCAAGACAACCTCGCTCCATGCTGGGATGACACCTGAACATGTGTCAACCCTTCCCTGAACCCCGTACCACAGAAAGAAAACCAAGGTTCCCAAGGAGGCTGGAAGCCATGGGCTGCTTTGAGGTCCTTGAGAAGGACAGTCACTGGACAAGGACTTAAAGAGCCCCACTCTCAGGTCACTGCAAATGTTGCTCTGTTTGGAAGCAGCCTACATGACACCAAACTGTACTGTGGGTGGGCTGAGTGTCCAGTTTCCTTTATGCTCTGATTATCAGAAATTGAACTCACCAGAGAATCTGACACTGGATTTCCAGGTGTCTTATCAAACACCACCTTCTTCTGTGGTATCTCGTAAGGTACCACTCACATACCCCACTGACAGCAGAAAAGGAGAAGATACTTTTGGATAGTTGTATTTCTCCAGAATTATTTCAAAAACTAAAGCAATTGTTCTTTCTCTTCAAGGACGTAGACACTGTAAGATCCACAATGACCCATTTTGTCTCCCCTAGCTAAGCCTGCAGATAAGACAGTCAGGACAGATGAGAGAAGGAACCGAGTGCTCTCTCTTGGGCAGCAGATAAGTTACCTGTGATTTATGCCTGCACTCAGTGGCTTGTATGGACACTCCAGCAGACACAGGACGATCCTACTGCAGCAACAGAATTGCTCTTTTCCATTCACGCCACTTCCAGAGGCAGAACCTGAGCTTGCCACAGCGAGCCAGGCTTTGCCCTTTTAAGACAAAGTTGTACGAGTATGGTCCACTCAAACATCCCCAAAACATAAGGTAACCATGAAAGCACCAGCCCACTTTGTGGTGGATGTGGCCAGGAGAATATAACACGCATGTCCCAAGAGCGGATTTCACTCCAAACAACTTTATGTGTGGCACCCAGAGAGATGATGTCTCCTCCGGCCCCAGCAGGCCTCACATGGGATCCAAGGTGTGTCACTGGGACACTCCACAGCTTGAGCAAAGGAGATCACAGCAAGACTCTGCTGGGAAACAGACCTCAAGCTTTTTGCGAGCCTGCTGTTGTCGTCCCCTGCCCCTCACCACCACAATCCCTGCCGTTGAGTCGTCTACACGGGCGTAAGGGACGTTCCTACTGACCAGGAGCAGATCTGGCTGTGGTGACCCCACGGCGTCCATGACTGCGCCCCAGAGCCCCCGCACGTGAGCCAGCGGATGAAGAGACCTGCGCGGAGCATTGGGCTCCCGTTCGCCGCGTACCACTGGAAGTGACTACGCAGCATGCGCAGGGCAAGCCTGCTCCCACCAAAGAGGCTGCCAGGAGGACTCCCGTAGGCTCCCGCTCACTCTTAAAACCAGAATTAAAAACTTAAGACCAAGTTCCGCTTCTAGCTATTTCCTCAAATACACAAACTTCACCTTTCTAATACTGGTCTTTTTAGTCTTAGACAAGATTTAAAGTGATTTAATGATTTTTCAGGAGTGTTATACACATTAAAAGGAATGCAGGTAAGTATGTGCAGAGCAGTAAGATTTTTTCAGAGAAAGCGTGTTTCCATTTAAGAGAGAATAAACTGATTTTATGTGAACAACCAGAAAAACTACCCCACCCCTAGAGAAAACAGGCACACAAATACTTTACTCCTTTCATAAATAATGTATTTTATTGCATATGGCTATTAAGGAGAGCATCCATGATCAATACAGACTAAATACAATACACTACTCTAGTTCCATTTATTCTGGCCTCCAGCAGCATCACATTTATCCTTATATACAGCGTGTACATTGGAAGACACAGCAAGATAAGTTAAGTCTCTTGTCATATCACAATAGCAAGAAATATATTTAACATCTTGATATCCAGAAACAATACGTACCCAAAAAGAAAACACCGCTTAATAACTGTTAAGGTAATATAGCAAAAAATATTTTAAATTTAAGGTAAGTCAGGCAAAATGTACAAAGACCCAATATACATTGTGAAGTTTTAGCAAACATAACATTTATACATTTTGGTTCCATTCTGTAAACTAAATTAAGAATGTAAGTATTGCATATGCCTTTGTGAAATATACAGGATAGAGAAGAATTGACTATATTGTCAAGTTTTTGTTTTGAAGTTGCTGTATGCATTTTAGCCATTTGTTTTAGTGGCATGATTTCTTAATTGGTAGAGAGGGCTACTTCAAAATACAAGTTCAAAACATTGAATTCAGCAGGTACCACACTCAGTGCTTGGGGAGGTTCAGACAGGAAATGTCAAAGGTATGGTTTTTAGTTCCAGACTTGAACGAGCAGCATTTTAGAACGTCTTAGAACCATTTATAGTATTATTAATTAAAAAAAAAAAACCTCAAAGAGATAGATCAGATATTTAAATTTATTTTAGACCTAATGTTGTATTAGCCTATGCACTGCTGTGATTTAAGACCCCAAAAATTACACTGAAAAATAACCTGTGTCATGGGGTAGGGAAGGAATTAGTTTACATTCATCTTTGTCTTGTAATACAATCCTCAGTTCTAAAAATTCAGCACGTAAGCAGGAAGACCGCATTGCCATTCATTGTATTTTTAAGACATTGACTCTTGTCTTCCTCAGAAAAAAAATCCCAACAGATAATGCGTTGTTAATCGTGAAGTACAGGTTCCACCTAGCACAATGGTTTAAAAAAAAAAGAAAAAAAAGTCTCATGTAACTCAAATAACTTAGTAATACTTACATGTCTATCAGAGCAGGCACTGGGGAGGTACCCTTAAAATGTATACGAACTCTTCAACGAATTTATCGAAGGAGAAACAAGGTGGCATGACATTCCACTAGTCTGGTGCAACAGTTGTACGTGACATTTGTGACGGTAGCCGCCACACCACTCGGATTTTCAGGCTACTGGAAATGTGATGCATGGGTAGCCTTGAAAAGAACTCAGGTTAAGTGACTGCAGTGGTTCTTCTTCCCTGTAATAATGCCTGCAGCTGCAATGGTGCTTTCCTGGTAAAAGGCAAATATCCGGACTTTCTAGATGGCAAGATAATACTGGGTTAATATTAGCGCTTAAATCTGTCCGATACCCATTATCATCCCTGCATTCCTAGCATGCCTACGTGGATTTTTGGTTACAAGAAACGCAGCTAAGAACAGAGTTAGCTGACAAAAGTGAGCTTGTAAATAGGAGAAAAGGCTTTTGCAATCTGAAGTACCTACATAAACACCTACATAGAGAGGATTAAACAAGTGTGTCGAAGGTACAGAGAGATACCCCCAATACAGTTTGATGTTTTTAACTCACGTTGCTTCAGTTACACATTTTGTATTTCTTAACTACTCTGAATCCTCTGTCCAAGTCCTGTTCACAGAGTTTCATCCCATTTTAGACTTTTCAGTGCCCCGGTTAGGCTTTGTCTGAGAAGTAAACCCTGCGGCTAGTGATTCACAACCCAGCAGCAGCTGTACGCGTTGCAAGTTCAGTAAGGCTGACGACCGTTCTTGAGAGAGACTCGGCATAGAGATAAAGGAGGTCCTGTCGTACACCAACACCGCAAATCCGGCTTTACTTTGAACTGAGGTAGTACTGTGGTAGGCTTGAAATTATGCCAGTAAATACCAGATCTTACTGCTTCAGCGGGTGTTACAGAATCCCCTAATATGACGAAGAATAAATACAGTTTGTCTTTGCAGAAAAAGGAAATGAAGGCATTGGCCGTTAGTCAAAGAGGCCGGCAGAAAAGTTCCTATGATCTAAAGAGCATCTCCACCTTCTGTCGAAACAGCAGTGAAACGATACCGTAGATGCCATGGACAGGGAATGAGTTAGACAGGTTGCTTTCCCTTCCTCCCAGATTTGTTGCACAGTTTAGTCCGCAACAGCTAAGTAACTGTCCGGACCAACAATAACAACAAAAAAAAGTAAACCTTAAGCAGCTTCAGTTACAAAAAAACCCCCAAAACCCGAACAACAAAAAAACCAAACCAAAACAAAAAGGTATATGCCGAGCAGCTTCTTTGAATGTTGTACTCTGTTGTTTGAGGTCACGGTGAGAAAACTAACTCCTTCACTCTGAAAAGAAAAATGAAAGAAAGTCAATAAAAGCTGGGGGGGAAAAAAAAAAAAATCATATCTACGTTTTAAACAGCACCAAAAAATACCATAGAAAGATTATTCAGAATGGGTTTTCATGGGAAAAAAAAAAGCTATGCAGTAACTGTTTTTATATTTGTACACATCATAAGGTATTGCAGAAGCAATAAAGGGAGTACTCCCCAATCCAATACCACCTCCTTTTCTTAGAACTTTTCAGCTGTGGCTCTTCTGACCAGCAAACGACAGGAGACAGAACTGGTTAGAAAACTCGACACAAAATTCCCCCCCGTTCAAGTTGTGACCATCGCTGTTTGCACCAGTGGAAAGGAAAAGGGGTTGCAGAAAGTAGGTACAAACTCAACTGTTTTCTTAGTCAGCTGGATGTTACCAAAAGCTGTCCATTTCCAGACGTTTAAAGCAAGTTTCTTGAGACTATATCGTCTTTAGGGAGTCTTCTAAAAACATAAGCCAAGTATAGAAAGAACCTTCTTCTAATTTAGTTATTTACTAAATAACTATTATTGCAGAAGTAAAAAAGTGGGTAGGTATGCAAATGGAAGGAATCTTCTCCAGATCCCTGACTACAAAGCTGCTTTAAACAGTCAAGGTGAATTACGCAGTAAAACAGAAACCGATTACAACGCGACCCATCCTATTCTAAGAATGCAGCTGACTCCTTTCGTGTTTCTTCCACTGCAAAGAATTAATGGATAGTACGTGCCACCGCTATAAAGGCACGTTATTATATTGATTAACTCACAACATTAAGATGATTTGTTAATGTGGTCATTAAAAATAAAAATTTCCTTAGTATGTTGCTTATATTGTGTAGATTTTTCCTGTTTGCTATGATATTTGGAAAGCAGCAATGCACAAACAGTAGTGATTGAGCCACCGAGACTAAATTTCACAGGACAAAACATTGACACCTCATTTCGAAAGGTGCCAACTAAGTGGTAAATCCTGATACAATGTCAGGCTGCAATATTGCATTCACACTAAGTGCTATTAATAGTATCTAGTTCATTTAATAGTTTATAGCAATCTTTTTTTTTTTGTATGTTGTTATCCCCAAGTTTAAAAGTTAGATGAAAATTTTAGTTTGAAGATGTATTACACAAGTTTTCCTAAAACTTGAAGTTATTTGGAACACTTGGGGAAACAACGTTGTTACTTAGAAAAGTCTATAAAGGACATAACCCATTAATTTTGACCATATTGATACAGGAAGTCAGTATTCCTGTGTATTTTTAATTCCTTTGGGACCATAAAACCAAAGTAAATTATATATGAAACCTGGATGTCAAAGTAAGTATAGTGCTTATCTGTGCAAGTTTCAACCCATATAAGCCTCTGATAAACCAATACAAAGGCTTTTCCTTCAAGTCTACACAAAAACAAAGGTTGTCATATCTTGGCATATATATGTGAGAATTGCTAAATTGCTATTGAATCTCTTAGAGCTAAGGTTTACTTAAGGAATTAGTCCTGCTGGAGTCAACTGGAGCCACTACATGATCAGATACTTGGGATATTAGGATTTTATTTCATGACACAGCTCGAGATGAATTAATAGCTTGTCAAGACCAAAAGGAGAACATCTCATTGCCCCTACCCCCTGCCATTTATTTGCTGCCACTCTTCTGACCAGAACCTACATCAAATCTACCCATTCAGTCTTCAGAAAATGAGCCCTCGTTGTTTGGGCTGGGAGGGTGTTTCAAATTAAGAACTTGAACTGGCTTATGATGCAATCAAGGGTGCCCCAAAACTGCCATCACCATCCGGTAAGGCTGCGTGGGAGAACGTGCGGCAGGATGGATGGCTCTCAGAAGGGAGCAGAGATCCCTCGTTCGAGGAAGAGATGCCTAACAGAGCACTTTGTTCCGACTTTTGTTCGGGGAAGCAGGATAAATGCATCATGTAGGCAAACAAGTGAGTGTTTAAAGATACCTGCTGACTCTTGTGTTATTGCCTTCCTCCTCCAAATGGTAACCAACCTGACAACTAAATTTAGGTTCCCAAAAGTGGCCACATGGTAGCAAGAGCCAAATAAATGAAAAAAAAAAACTGAAACAAAAAAAACCCCAAAACAACAACAACAAAAAAACCCCCAAACCAAAACAAAAAACCCAAACCAAAAAAAAAAAAATCATTTGTTCAGATAGGGAGATCAGAGGAAGATATTTGCATACATGCAAAGAACACACTTATGTTTCCAGAAGTATCTCAGCCTAGGGTGGGCATCAGGGAGGATTATAGGCAACTGAGTAAACCTGCCGTTGTTCTTGCAGCACAACAGGTACTTTCCGTCCAGAATTAAACGGGAGCAGTTGAAGCGGCCAATGCTTCAAAGCATTTCCAAACTTGGTTCGTAGGGTTTTGTAGGTAGATGATGGGACTGTGGGCACAAGCCTAAGAGCCTGTGATGCAATAAACACATCATCCAATGAGTCTGTAATGCTGACCTGTAACTCAAATACTAACCCAAACATAGTCTTCAGTAATGACACTATTTCCTGACATCAGTGAGCTTTGAATCAGGTTTCAAATAAGATTTGAATCAAGAAGGGAAAAATAAGTACTGCCACCACTTGATCCACACAAGAGCAATGTCAGCTTCAGAGGAAGCCTGCTTGCACAAAGTTGCAAGTTCCATGCTAAAGTTAAAAAAAACCCCAAACCCCCCAAACCAAACCACATCAATATCACTGTTAATTTTTACTTCAGTGATTAGTATCTCTCACTTATTTCAAGTCTCAGGTCAACATTCCACTTACACAGCAACTCACACCAATATACATTGTCTTTATCCAGGAACTAAACAAAATTCCTACAGGACACAAATATATTCTTTGATAACGTCATTCCCGATGGGCACGCACAAATCAAAATACAAAGTCTAGCACTGTGTCAATACTGAAGTTTCCTCTTGGTTTTGGGCTTTATTAAGAAAAGCATCCATGACCACTGCTGAGTTTCCAAAACTGAAGTCATCTGATTTCACCAGTGCTTCCTGGGGAATAAATCAGATAATAAACACAAACACACAAATTGCGTGGAAACTACCAAATACTCAAAGACTTGTTAAACATACTGTGAAGAGAATATGATGGTTAGTCAATTATAGAAGATCTAATCTGCTTATTAACTTTCAAAGACAGTAAGCAATGAATAAAAATTTTCTTAGTTCCTAAAAGTAATTCTCGTCTGCTAAGAAGCGCGCAGACAGAAACAGCTATTCACACGGCTCGTGGCAAAACACGTTGCTGGTTATTCATGACCAGTAAATTTATTCCACCGGCAGCACGACTGCCAGAGCGGATCAGGCATCGGATGCAGAACCCCCAGCTCTGCCGCGGGCTTCTGCCCTGACTCCAGGCACATCGCTCGTTGGCTTTGTCCCTTTGTTTCCCCTCCCCATGCTGCCTGCCAAATCAATTAAGGCTCTGATCCCGCTAACTAACTTAGAATCATAGAGTCATTTAGGTTGAAAAAGACCTTTAAGATCACCAAGTCCAACCATCAACCATGCCCACTAAACCATGTCATGAAAACTCTTCCTGGAAGAGCAATCCTATTGATACAACCAGATCTGGAGGTTAACACCACGTACATCTGCGGGCATCAGGCCAGCCCATGAGAGCCGTCTCATGGAACTGAATAAAAAATAATAAAACAGCCTGAGGAACTGAATCCCACCCGCAGGGAGATGCCTTTGGCCCCCCGACGCCCGGGAGGAGACACACAGCCCTGGCCGAGGCGGCCAGCCGGCCACAAAAGGCAAGCATCCCCCGTCCCCGCCAAGCCACACCGCCCTGCCCGACGGGCAGGAGACGAGGGGCCAACGGGCACCGCGCGGGCCGCGGCCCCGCACCGCAGCGGCACCTTCCCTGCGTCCGGAGCGGGCCGCGCCAGCTGGCGAGCGAGGGGAGCAGGGAGGCAGGGGCTGAGCCCGGGGAGGGACAGCGCGGGTCCTGGTGGCCATCGACCTGGGCCGAGCCAGCACCGACAGCGACAGGAGAGGGTCTGCAGCGCAGTCTCCGAGGGCTCCTTCACGGAGGGGCTGCGGGACGCACACACACACCTTGTACGGTCACAGCTTTGGCCGAGCACCCCAACGGCGACGCAGCCTGCCCCGCTCCCTGGGGTGCTACCGGGGAGGTGCGCAGTAGGAGCCACATCCCGGCCTGGCTCTGACTCGTTCAGCTATTTAACGAACACTATACTCAAGCACGTAGGTAACCCCGTGGAAGGTAACAGAACAACTCCCGTGCTGAGCCATGGCTCTCCACAGGTAATTCCAGGGAATCTGGGCTCCGCTCCGCAGGACTGCTCACACCACACGAAGCCGAGCTCGGCCGTCCTCACAGCAGAAGGTTTCAGTCCAAGCGTAAACACCCACCTTACCAACGCGTCGCAGGAAAACATGAAGTAGTGTCTCTAACAGTTCACAAAGCCCTTGAATAATATCCATCCAAAGTAAAATGTTCCCACATGAGATGGGGAAAACAAGTTACACCATGAAATGAAAAAGCCATGTTATTATTATTTTTTTAAAGAAGTCATGGTTGATCAAAATTGGAGACATGCCGCCCCAGGTAGCTAGGCTCTTTTGGTGGGTTATTCCACTAAGAAACAGTACGTAATGTCATTTAGATACGTCTCTGTTGTTTTATGAATTCAGAAAAGCAAGCATTGGGTCAACATAGATTCTTCATGACTGATAAGAAAAAAAAAATCACTGCATTTCTTTAGGGTAATAGAGTAGGGATTTTGCGGCCACAGTTATCTATATTAAAAAAAGCTTTACAGTACTTTTGCCTCTTGTGTCAAATAGTTAAAAATCGTAACATCTTGAACTGCATTAAGACAACCATAGGGAAAGATATTACCTTCTACAGTGGGCAAGAAAACACTAGATCATCTGGAAAAAGATGCTCCATGTCAGCACCGAGTACTTTTTTTTTTTTCTTTGTGTGTGTGTGTGTCCCAGCATACACACGAAAGGCTAAATGTTCATCTGCTGGCATGGACAAATCTCCACAATTTATAATGAGTGTCAACTTTCATCCAGAGGTACTAAAAAAATCAAAGATCTGTATTTGATACCATATATTTACATGACTAACACCTATTTTACCTGCAATCTTACATTAGAGTTTAAGCAACTGAGTCTACAGTATAAGTACAGATGATGATGAGGGTTATGCTTAGTTGATTTCAGAATTTGATGTAATTCATGTTTCATATAATTTTGTCAACATTCTTATAGATTTTGTAGTATGAATAACTAAACATTAAAATGTAATTATGTGGAAAATAAAGGATTAAACTTAGAAATGTTATTATGATGAAATTATAGCTAAAGTGCTGGTCCAGAAGTACATTTCCCATATCAATTATAATAAAAATAGGCACTTCACATTTAAAATTAAGAAACTAGACATGGTCATTTTTTCCAGGATTAATTTAATACAGTTGGTGTTATATCTCTTAATTTCAGAGCTACAGCCACTGTGTACTATTAAACAAATTTGTATAGATGTGATTTAATCCCATGATTAGGGATAAAATAAATTAGACAAAACCACCTCAGCATAGCACTATCTGAAATTTGTTCAATTATTCTCTCCCTTGCAAGTTGGGTATACAACAGTTCAGAAACTTTACATGATTAAACAAAATCAAGCTGCTTTCTCTGAGCAAACAAAATGCTAGAAAAAAACGTTTAGTCCTTTTGGCCTTCCGTTGGGAGTTTGTAAGAGGGACAGAAACACACATGCAGAAGCAGATGTGGAAACTGTATAGAAAATTTGCCACTGAAAAGATCAGTCTGTGGCAGCCAGCCAAAGAGCCACGCGACAGTTCACATGCACAGGATTTAACCATCGCTGAACAAGAAGTCACGTTCTTGGTTGATGACCATTATCATGCAACTGGCACTGCCTCCCACCTTACAAACATCACACCATTCTTTTTTCAGTGCAGATTCAAAACCCAACTCTGCAAATGTGGCCTCAGTTAGGCAGTTGGCTTGGTTTTCACGGCTCCTTCCACCACACCAAGGAGAGGGCGCAGCTCTTCCCAGGAACAGGCTGACAGCAACACACAAACTCCAGTGACCCCACTTTGCATACAAAGTGAGGCTGGAAATTTCTAAGACACAGAATTTTTGCAAAACAAGATGCTCACTTTCCAAGTGATGAAGGGCGAGGAAGGGATTAGTGACTAATACACTGAACTACCTACCAAACCCATCTTCGGAGACACAACAAAACCAGCTGAATTAGCACATCTGCCCCTACGGCATGCACTGGGCAATACCCAGCGTGTACCTCTGCATCTCTGACCTACTCACCCTATGAGGAGCTAGTCGTTCTAGCTCCTTATAGTCAAAGAGAAGAAACAGGCACCTCTAAACAACAGTTCTTCTGCCCTGTCTCACGTTAGGCTCAGATGAGTAAAAGTTATGCAAGATCTCCAAGTCTGTGAGGTGTATGGCTTGGTATTCATTTTAGGAGCAGAGACCATACCCTTTTACACACCTTTACAGTTGCTGGGAAGTTTGCTCAGCTGGGATGTCAGAGGCGTATTTTTACGTCTTCTACTATACAGCAGTAGTCATTAACAAGGGCAACAAGGTCCCACAAGAGAGAAGAGCTCTTGGAAACAGAGCTTGATATTCTCACACAGCTGCTGACTAAAATGCCATCAATGTTGGCAGACCTCTTGCAGGCAGGTAACAGTGTGGGGAGTATTATCAGACTTCTGGTTAGATCCACAAACGAGAACCTGACTGCCGTTCTAGATATCAATGGCCAACAGCGAAGTCCAAAGCTTCCTCTGAGGCCCTAGGTTATCTCCATCCACATGCCAGAGCTCACAATGTGAGAGTGCTCTCGAAGAGCTTAAAAGCATGCTGCTTCTCTCTCTCACTTGGGAGAAAAAGCAATCTTTTCCAGTGATTAAATTGAAGAATTATTCATATTAAAAATTTAAATATTCATGGGAACAGGGATAAGGACTCATGTAAGTTGTGGGAAGTCATGTTCACTCTCCCTTTCCATTACAGTGGGTATCTAATTATTCCATGAAAACAGCTTCAGTAAGAATGAACGAGAGCACTCTGCCAAAGAATACGTGGCTAAGATGCACTAGGGATGGGGGGTGGGGGGGGCGAGGGGGGCAGGGAAGAGGATTGAGATTCTTTCAGCCAGAAAGGTCCTGGATGCTGGTCAGTCCTGGGTGAGTGCTCTAGCCACATAAATATTGTGGGCAGGGGCACAGAAACACTTCATCCAAGCCCTCTTTGAAAGACTGATCCCTGCCTCCATCATTGCCAGAAGGGCTTAGGCACCCAACACCAAAAGACGTTTCAGACTTACAAAGTCTTTATGGAGACTGGAGCACTCCTCCATCCTAGAGGAAGACATTTATCTTCCTTCTTTTAAAACATGAGGCTCTCCTCAACTTTCATAGTCAACTACCCGCCTGTTTTGCAAACTGACTTTCAGACTGCTTGCCAAGGGGCCTGAAACACCCCTGGCATTACGTATGTTCATTTGCGCATCTAACCTGGCACCTAAACCCACTGGATGGTCACGCTCTAACCACTGGGCTGGCTGCTGCAGCTTTTGGACCTTCCAGTTCGGAGATACAGCCAGAGAGATGCTGTCCTCACAGTAGAGAGACATGGGGAGTGAAGGGAGAGAAAAAGCAAGCAGGGAAGGGCCGAGAGGAACAACCTGGAACACACGGCAGGGCAATCTTTTCCCTTCTGCTTTCTCTTGTAGTCACACCCTCACTTAAAACTCTGAGCATCTGCTAGTAGGATAGAAAAAGATTTTAAAGGATGATTTTCAATTTCTGTCAATGCTTTTCTAGAAATCTTTTGTGCTCTCACTGTTGTCAGTGTGAATCAGTCAGTAATAAAGGAGTGAGGGAAAGATGAAGCTAGGTAAGGAGTTGCAGACTTCATGTTCCGTGATGAAAAGACACCACCCTCCCCAAAACCATTTAATGAAATGAGCAATACCACGCAAAACAGCTGCACTGAAGCAGGCTGACGGCTCCTCTACTCCAGTTTCCTCTCTCTGACAGTGGGTCAAAAGCAGTTCGTTTTTATAGTCTTGCTTAAGCAAGACAAGCATATGGAGATACTCCCCCAAATTCTCATCTACCTTCTAATGATTTACTTATCAAGGACCTGCTGCCCTTCACCTCCCTTCATGGAAACCTTTAGTACCCTGTGGCCTGGAGATTTACACGTGAACTGCAGGCTGCAAGAAGAATGATTTCCTTCTGCTTGTTCTGAACCTGCCACACATTAGCTTAATGCCCCCAGTAAAGCTGAAGTCTTCTTACTTCCCACATACAGTCAAGACTCACAGTGCATGTACCATCACACATTGTCCTTCCTTTACTCTATATAGGGAGACACAAACCAACAGAACCGCAATTCCCCTGTACGGACATTTCCTACCTACAACCTGAGAGCACAATGGAAACACTCAAAAACATGGTGCCCAATCATTTCTACACAACCCTGCAAAACTGGGATGAAAAGCCCTCTGCAGCTGGCCAACACCTTCTGCAGGACTCCTGGGAGGAGAAAAACTATGCTATATGTTACCTGAAAAGGTTCCTAACACTCTGATGGGAAATCAGTTGCACTGTGTATGTGGACTGTGGTAGAAGGAGAGAAAAGAAATTCTCTGTGAGAAGAGAAAAAAGCACCCACAGATGTACAGTGTTTCTCAAGAAAGGTCACTATTTTGTTTTGGCTGTTTACTTCAAGTCTGCTCTTTAGGACAAAAAAAGAAGAGAAAAAGAGATACTCTCTTTTTACGTAATTTCCTAGTAGGTTCTCAATATTTGACAGAGAGAGCTCCTACAATTTATTTTCATTTTAACCAAACCCTTCTCAGTAGGTTTACACAAAGAAGATTTCCCCCCCCCACCCCCCCTTTTTTCTTGAGGTTTGCTCTGTTCAAGTTTAAAGAGCTTTTTTCCATGAGACCAGGTCGGGACCCTTTCCTCACACGGAAAGAAGAATGAGCTGAAGCATTTTGGGTAGTATCACTTAGAAAATATAAGAACAGCTTACTTACTCAATTTTGTATCTTTTGAAGTATCATTACTGAGTCGTTAAACAGCTACATATTTCACTTCAGCTATTAATCTTGTTGCATATAATATTACCCCTCTTCTTTTAAAACTATGTCTCAATAGTTCAGAGTTCTTAATACACTGGCACATATCAGGTTAAGCCCTTAACCTTTTTGCTTTATTAACTCCACTTAAACAGTAATTCAAGCTTCTATATACCAACATTTGGATTAAAAAAAAAAAAAAAAAAGTAAACTATTTCCATTAATAAAGCCAGAGTCTCCTTATTTTAAAGCCTTTTTTATTCTGTAAACTTTGGGGGTTTTATATTGCTGTTGTTAGAAACCTCTATTAATGGAGCCTGTAGTTCCAGGCAGTGTACATGCACATAGGCACAATATATTTTTCTACTAACCACAGTAAATTAACTGAGTAGAATTGCGATTACGACTTACCAAATGTATTGCTGCTGTTAGCAACACATAAAAGAGCCAAAAAAACCAAGCCTAAAAAACCCCAAACCAAACCAAA
>VYZV01044616.1:1877-18727 GCA_013401275.1 Pandion haliaetus | reverse complement strand
GAACAAAACCAAAAAACAAAACAAGCCACCCCACACTCCAGGGAAGTGCTTGGAAACAACACTGCAAAAAGAGGATCTGGCAGACTAAATCTGTGGAAAAAGCTATTACAACAAAACCTTGTGAAAAGATGAACTTGACCTTCCCCATACTACCAGACCACTTACAAACCTTTCACGGTGAGGGCGAGCGACCTCCAAGGCACAGCCTTACCAGTTCATCGCGCGTTCGGGACGCAGCTCCCAGCTGCCGCTCAAGCCGTAACCCGCCGTTTTTCCCCCACGCAGAGGGAGCTGCTCCTCTCTGCACCACCCCCGAGCACGTTCCTTCGCTTCATCCGCAACACACCTTGGTACTTACTCCGCGTGTGACACCGGCCATCGCCGGCTTCAGCGTGCTGTCACGGGCACGCTGCACAACGCAAAGGTGCGAAACCACCTGTTTTCTCTGAGCAATTTTTTTTCAAGCCTTAAAAATATTTCTGCAGGAACATGATTTCTGACTGAATTACAAGTTTAGCTTATCGCTGGTCAGAACCATTTGCAGCTCTATTTCTGCTCGTTAGAGTACTACTCCTTAGCCCTGTGGCATCTGGTCCCACAGTTCAGACATGGTATTTGGGAGACAGATCCTGCCCAGAACCGAGCGTGCCGCGTTTAAGCAAACGCTTTAACACGCCTCCACAGTGAATGATCAAAACACCTTACCCTTTTCTCAGGTACACAATGGGGCTATGATCATCTCTGCGGATGAAGCTGATGAAAGTACTCCCAGCCAGCTCATTAACGACCATGAGCCAAGCTCTCATTAACTTCCTTGGGACTGTAGGTTTGCAACCCACACCTGGCCCAGTGGATCCTGTCCAAAAGCCAGACTCACACTCTTTGAGACACCCCGTCCCTGCCGATTTCAATGCCTTCATCTGCTTCAGCCTTAATATTCATGGCTCCACAGCAGCCCCCTAAGTCTCCCTGAGAACAGTCACTCTAACACAATCCTCCAGCAGACATTTCCTACTATTCCTTCAATAAACAGACAAGTGCCCTAGTAATCAAAGCAAAACAATGTCTCAAAGAACATCATTTGTACATTTCTTATTTACAAACTGGATTGTATTCTCCCTTGCATCAAATGCATTTCTGAGCAATGCTAGAAAACAACATTTTTATGTTGCATTTCTAAAACAAACCGGGGCACCTGTAACTTCCTGCTCTGAATTTGATCTTGAGATGAACTGGCATTTCTTTCTGAAGCTGACACGGATTGTATTGCCTACAGAAGCTAGTATTATGTTAAGACATGAAAGGAGAGCAGGTACTTTTGTCACATGGGCATCATAAATATCATCCATGTATCACTCCTGGAGGGTAACAAATACTCTGTGGGAAAGCATAGGCAAAAAAGCTTAGTAAACTGTTTAGAAAAGTAATTTTGCTGGTTAAAATTTATCTTCTGAGAACACCAGTTTCAAAACTGAAAGCTGGTCATAACTTGTGACAGCAGAAAGCGTACAGAGCGATTACCTCCTCTGTCTTACTCAGATTTTACTTTCTTTCTCAAGCAAGAAACACAGATTGTACTGAATGAATGAGATTGTTCCCAGCCCCACTCGATGTGCCCTGAATCCTCCTCATCTAACAGTTCACCGCAGAAAGGAAGTGAAGCAGGCCCACATTCATTAGCTCTGCAAGACCAAACAGATGCTAAAGCTTCACTTTTAAGAAAGGCAGCTAAAGAAGGTAAATGCAAAATGCCAAGTTTTACCTACCCTAAGGAACAAGAATATCCGAGACGTGCAATGAATCTCAGCTTAGAAAACAGCATTTATTTCATTGTTCTTCAGCCACGAGACCTGCAGTATTACCTCCCCCAAGAAAAAAAATAATTTGTTAAAATATGAAAAAATACCATGCTGTCAGAGCACAGTGTGCTTTCACAGCACTTTTCTCAACGCTTCGAAGAGACTTTTCAAAAAAGGACCAAAAAAATTAGCATCATTTACGTGCAATATTGCTAAGCAGACAGAGCAAGATGCACTTCCTTCTAGTATTACAAGAGCTCTCAGTAAATATTCACGTGAACAGAGCTGTGCTCTACTCTTTCCCTAGTTCTGTTTTCTCCTCCTCTTCCAAGTGCTCTAACACAGGTGGCTTTGTTTTGTTTTGGTTTGGTTTATGGCTCCCCTGATTTATTGCCAGTAAGTATGTTTATAAGCAACCACTGACACTTAATCTGCCTAAAAAGGCTCACCTGTACCTCATACGGCATTTTTGAAAAGTGCATTTCACTTACAGCAATGTACCTGACCACACGACTAGGTAACTGACACTGTCATCTTTTTGAAATTGTATGATGTTGCTGGGACTGTTTCTACAAAACAGATTAAGCCCCATCTTTGTCACTTAAGACAGGACACTTAAGAGCTTGGCTCTAGTCCCACGGTGCTCAGCAGAGAATTCCCCTAGACTTCAGGGAGGTTTAGCCGTACATAAAGACCTGCGTGTGTTCTCTCCCATTGCCAGCACCCCAGCTCTTTGAAGTTACTTAGGACATCTCAAGTAGGTGTGACGAACACTTCAGGACGTGACATTAAGGAACTATAACCTCCTGCAGGACACCGTGCAGCAGGTGAGACTTTAGAAAGCGAAGATGCTGTTCTAGGAGGACACTCTGCGAAGAACGGGAAAGGAAAGATCGCAGACAACGCACGTGAAGAAATACTTTGCAAAATACCAGTATTTCCCCCAAGGCGCCTGCGCCTTTGAAGGCCCGGTTTGCTCCCAAGTGCCCAGGCCCCGACACCGCTGCCTATTTCACGTATTGCGACCGAGCGGGACATATATTGAAAAGCATTCAGCCAACAGTGCAGCAGCTGCGTAGCTGGAGAAAACACAAATCCCTTTTAATTTCACATTTACTGAACAAGTACAATACATCATCAACCCGCGGGAGGACAGGCCAGGTCAGGCAGGCACACTGCGCTACGCCAGCTGATCCACATATGAATATCCATCTCATTTCAAGTCCTTCTGCTTAAAATAGACTCCACGCAGCAAGTTTGATTTCACAAGCCACAGACCTCTGTCTGGAAGGTGGATGCTCCATTCATGCCAAGCGTATAGGCTCCCTCCATAGCCAGGGAAGACGGGCTTGTGCCAATCTCCTGGTCTGGCTCTAACCAGCCTCTTCAACACTGAAAAGGCACCTGCATCCTTCCAGTGACTACCTATGGGAGCCAGGTCCTTATTTTAAGAGGACTGTTTCAGTAGGTTCCTAATAAGATGCACATGAGGTGCGTACAGACAGAGCCAAACCTCTCAGTTCTACGTAAAGTGCAAGAACACCGGCTAGATGAAAAAACCCACCATACAGGTGGAAATCTAAGACAGGAACATGGACCCTTAGGACATACCGGAGACAGCTGAGCTGGAATCTGCAACACAAAAAACCGACCAACCCACCTGAGGCACTAATAAAAGGCACAACAATTCTGACAAGCGTCTTCCACTTTGATGCCTCAGCCTCCCCCACTGCCATCAAAAAAGTCTCTTAAGTGGAGAGAAAAAAAAAAAAGCAAGCCAGATTCAATCTATGTTTGAGACAAGAGGCCACAGATACACTTTCCTATACAGGAGGAATAAGACCTGGGCAAAATCAATTAACCATTTCCATAAAACACATACAAAATAAACCCAACACGAACAGGCTGTAAACGACTGGCTCCTCCACATCACAGCTTTCCAAATTACAGTCCACGGACTACTTTGTACTGCAGAGGTCCTTACTTCCAGTAGCTATTTTTAATTAAAGTACACTGAAAAAATTAATTGAAGTAATTAATTATTACTATTCCAGAAAGACATTATGTGGTCAAAAACGGCCCAAAAAAGGGACCTAAGACAATCCATGAGAAAGAAGAGAAATGGTTCCAAGCCTCCCTATTAATATCTCATTGCTGCTATGAAAAATCTTGGAAACCTCTGTCAACTTAAAAATTATCACATTACAGACGCAGAGGAGAAGTTTAAGAAAGGTGCCATCATATACACCAAGACAAACACATATACTAGGAGAAAAGAACTCCAGTAGCATCTGATCCAATGAAGAAACAGAATTTCAGACTTGTAAGACAGATGGCAATGCTGTTCATTCCGACGGTTACAGTCACAGCCCCACTATGCTACATCCTGTACTAACATGGGTACCGCTTATTTCCAGAGTTTCTCCTAAACTAAATCATGGAATTTCGACAAGCGTTTCCTGCTCCTGGATTAACTGACAATTACCAAATAGAATTCTTTTTAGCACGGTGCTTTTTTTTTTTTTTTTTTTTTTTTTTAACAGATGAGACAACAGGCTTTTATGTATCAAATACACTTTATTCCCTTCTTCCAGGTAAGGATTTGCTTTGTTTGTATCTGATGAAAATAGCAAGTTAATATATTTTGAGACACACCAAAACGTGAAATGTTTCTTTGACTACAGAAGCAAAAGGAGGATCTTATTCAGGTATACACACACACAAAACCACAGCTACACTAATGAGTAAGATAAAGCCACTTCACAGTCCAATAAAACAATGGTTTTACATGACAAAAAAAAAATTAAAAGACTGCAAAGAAGAAATTTAACATACAGTTTCAATAAAGGACTTATTTTTCTACTGTTTTGCCATCTTCAGCAGAACTTAGTAGAACTTTGCCTCCAGAGTGGAATGAAGAAGAGTCAGCTGCTCAGGTGGCCCTTTACAAAATGTACGGGAAAATGCCTGAAGAAGACAAGCGAAAAATCAGTGCCTGATAAAGGGGCTGGGATCTAAATCAAACTCACAGGTAATACTGAGAACATCTTCAGAGTTAAGGTACCTGACCAAGGACAAGATGTCTACACTTCACTCTGCTCGCGGTGGAGAGTCTAAAGTTGTCTCCTACACATCAATCCTCAGAAGAGCTCACTATTTCCCAGGTACGTGTTCTAAAGTCCCAGAACCTTTTTGGTTTTGTTTTGTTTTTTTTTTAAACTTGAGCATTCTGCTTCTCCTGTGCTTAATTAAGGAAACAGAGCAAGCTGTACTACAACGTTATGGAAGTTATTAGTAAAAATCAATACAATTATACTCTTTGGCAAAGTAAAAACAAGTAGAAAACAAGCCTGAGTCTACATGACCAAAAATATCATGTAAATAACTCTCTGTATGTTTTTTTAAAATAGTACCTTGTAAAAGTGTCAACAGCCAATCTATGAGTACAAAAAAAACGGGGAACATCTACTGAGGGGTAAGAGGAATAGAGAAAATTGCAGTATTTTCTCTTACTATGACAACATAGCATCCACCTGGCAAGCATGGCAAGGTAAAGCTTGCCATGTCCATGACCGATGAAGTAGACTCAAGACCTAGGGAACAACTTCAGACTCGCAGAAGACTCTAGATGACCTCTCACGACGACTCCATCGAACAGCAGCGTGGTATCTAAACATCCCACATAGCTCATTCACAGCAGGGACCAGCTCCCCCTGCATTCAGGCACACCAGTGTGACCGTGCTCACTCAAGCTGCAAGATCCAAGTCTATCTTTTTCCACTTCCTAGCATAGTCAAGTATACATTTATTAAAATAAAAGTTCATCAATTTATTTCCCGAGGGCTGCATTCTAGTTCTACTAAAAATCAATAACAAAAAAGTCCAGCTATTTCACTAGTATGAAGTGGGTTTGGTTTCGGTTTTGTTTTTGTTTTTTTTAAGTAACAGATGGACTATCTCACGTTACCAAATCTTACAAAGCTTTTAGTTTACTGTCACTTGAACACTCATACTAACAGAAAAAAATTAAGAGAGGACCTGGACTAGAAATCGCTTACAGTGCTGAAATACATTGGTGCATTTGTATCTGGAAATCATCCTATTGGCTAACATTCAACAACAGAGTACTACCAATTTATTTATTTAGAACCCAAGCAGTCTACTATTTATTTAAAAATATACCAGTTACAGTTAAAGTTAAAAGCTTATCATGACAGGATTTTCATTTGACATTTAAAGATTAAAACAGAACAGTGTAATAAGTTACCTTTCTGTAGACATCCAAAAGAAAGCAATATTATCCTAGCACTCATTGGTGCATGTTTGAACCTCTCACTGGTCTTTGTGAGAGTAACTGCTAGACTATTGGGATCATGAAGTCCTAAGTACTAACCATTTTATGTTTAGGGCCAATTCTCTCAAGTATTCTGTGCCTCAGGATCGTGTGTGTATATATCTATATATAGATAGATAGATAGATATGCTTATTCCTAACGCTCCTCCACAGTCATTTCTCTGTAACTATAGTTAAAGTCATGAGCACTAATTCTGTAACTTCCCATGGAGGGGAATTATGTACCCTTGCATTAAGTTATACAAGTCTAATTCCAAATCCAAACATAAATGTTCAAAGTTTTATGCTAGATCAAAACTTATTAGTTGTAAGTAATTTCATTATAAAGGGACTTTTCATAGTTCACAAACAATTTTAGCATTACTCACCATTGCAAGTCTTTATCAATAGTTTCTGCGCAAGATTGTTACAACAAAAATGTATCTTTTTGTTATGTGAAAGAGACAGCGTTGTTATACTTGTATTTCATTAATTTTGGCAGAAATAACTGCTCAGGACTGAAATCTGTTGTAAAAGATGCAAGTCCACCCTCCTGTAAACTTTTCCAAATGTTTACGTTGTAAAAATGAAAGACGTTGCAACACAACCGAGTGCAACCGCCTTACAGAAGAATTTTACCTCCACCTTACCGATCCAAATCTCGTAATTCCCTCACAAGAAGTCTTTTTTGGTTATCAGTGAAAATTTTGGTTAGACACGTCACCTCACATTTGGTCTGCCTTTTAAAGTAAATTAAAGCCACTCACTGGAGTTCTTGAAAAAAATCAGTATCAGAGAAACCGGTAAAAAGACTATAGAAGACATTCACACCACAACTTCTCAATAGTTCCAGCACTGGGGAGACCATGGTAGTTGAAGCAGTCAACGTGGTGATGTAAAGGGGTTTTGCATTGACTAGAAAACTGATGGGGCTTGCATCCATTCATTAATTCTATTCTTATTTCTTTTAAGTAATGCCAAAATGCAGCATTAGCGGTTATTGCAAATAACTGTCTATAGCCTCAGTTATCTCCATCAGTGAAGGCAGACTAAGCCAGCACATCATTATTGTTTTCTTGTTCTTGAGTAACTGTTCAACACTACTGTCTCCTACGTAAGAGTTAAGCCTCACTCTCCCCCCAGAAGACTGCCAGACATCTTGTTCAATCAATCTTGTGACTTCTGGTCAGCAAAAGCCTAGATCCAAAGTGGGGGAGGGGTGGGAATATCTTCCGAATTCTCATTCCACGCATTAGTTTGACAATACTACCCAATTTAATGAGGAGTTAAATTGGACATGAGGACTGTCTTAAAAACTGTTTTTAAATAATATACTGCCTGGGAGGACACAACACAAGAGGCAAATCTAAAACTGCTTAGATCTTATTTCGTTGTCATGATTTTCCCACTGTTACTGGAATGATTTATAGATACGTCTTTGACTGAAGAGAAGCAAAGTCCTCTGCCTCAAGCGGCACAGTGTTGCTCTCAGCCTACTTTACAGTACCTGTGAAACACACTTGGAAATCGAGACCCAGTGGAACAACGAGTTTCATAGCTCATGCTCATCGTCACGGCACGTATCAAACAAATTTTACTAAAGCATCACCTGGAAAAGCTTGGAAAATTCTCCACTGTGCTCTACTGTTTCTAAGAAACTTCTGCTGTTTCTGGTATCAGCAAGTTTGCTATTTTGGCATCACACTAAAGCCCCAGTGCCTCCATTTCTGACCCCTTCAAACAAAAACAAGCTGCTCAACAATGTCTAATCCGTGCGTCATGTAATCCTGCTTAATACTCTACAAACTCTGGGTAATATTTGGGTAGTTTTTAAATTTAGCAAAGAACATCCTGGCCTACTTCAAAGATACCCTCGCCTTGGGTAGCGTCCCCTAGAAACGTCGCCCACGCTCATTTCAAAGAAGAAAAGCAAACACGCATAAATGCGTAAGAGAAATGAACAAAAAATAAAATAAGAGGTCCTGGTCTAATGACATAATAAAACCATGTAGTATTACAAACCGAATGATTGAAATGGGAATGCATTGTGCAAGCTCCAACCACACCACTCGAAGAGACGTTCTGACTGTCTGACACCGCTTTGGCCCCGTTTACCAGTGGAAGACGGAGCCCTGCGCAAGCACATCCGACGCCCCGCTTCCAGCGAGGGCAGACTCTGCTGCAGAGGACGGTGGCACGGCCAGCTCAACCACGCAAGCCTTCCTCCCGTCGACACAGAGCTATTTATATAAAGTCGGCTATCGCTCTGCCGGAGAAACAGAAAATCCCTTCTTTGAGACGTTGTTTGCTTTCTGCAGCATCATTATCTTTAAAGCGGCTCACACTGCCAGCGCTGCCAGCGAGGTCTAAATTAAATTCCATGGTAATTCTTCAGTACACCGCTCTGACTCTCCTTCCTAAGATCTCTCAGGCCCTCGCTGAAGGACAAAAATATGTTCCTATTTTGTTTCGGCTGTCAGGCAGACAGTCTCCAATCATTAGCCTCTTGTCAACAGCGATGCTGGGGTAGATTACCAGTGCGCAGCGCTTGTCATGGCAGGTGCATGGCCCTGGGGCTGCCATCTGCCAGGAAGGAAGCGTTCTCCTCTAGGATGCTGAGGAGATTGACAAATAATGTAAACAAAACACTGAATCCTTCCTGATCTATGGAATCAAGCTATGGCACTACTCTTCTGCCATGTACATGTTACTACCGGAGATGGGGGCTTAGGTCTGGGGCTTGGACTGGGTTTTTTTTCCCCTCTTAACTATTTCTGCGATTGATTTGCTGAGATAAAACACACACCCTAAAATAACTTTTATTTAACTGAGACAGGCAAATCTGGATTTGAAAGCAAACAAAAAACCACCCTAGTATCAAAGATGTTTGTTTTGGAAAGTATTTCCCCACTGTTAACTTGTAATGTACCTCTTTCCAGAGCATACTGCCCTTCACTGTGCACAATAACTGGATTTTTTTTAATTACTATTTCTGATACACCCATACGCAATTTTGGGCCATCATCACTGGTAAAAAAAATGGAGAACATCTGTTTTGAAAAATTTTTTCTCAAAGTAAAAAAACCCTGGACAGTAACAGAATTCTGAGTATTGTCTTTGGTCTTGTAAATCAATTTCCAAAGGGATTTCTCGTGATCAGACTGAACATCTTTCCGAAACGGTGCTAAGTTTAGTGGCCTGTTTTTCACCTCAGCTACCAAGCAATAGCACAGCTCTGTGCAAATGTGCACACACTGACCAGACTAGTTGCTGTGATCATACCTGTTCTTCAGCAAAGTTACTCCTTACTGTCTAAGCGGCAACACAGACGAGATGACACACTACCGCTGTCTTTAAGCAAACCTCAAATGTTACTGCACGTGTTAGCACTTTAACACTACATGAAGTGTATTTTCTAGGTGAGCCTCTGTAAAGATGTAAGTAATCTTTACATTGATTTCTCTGTGGTTTGGATCAGGCTTGTAATACCTAAGCCTTAAAAATCTTGCTTGAAATACAAACACGACCCTACAACTAAGGGATTCATCCTACCTAAGTTAGTGTGGAAACTGCAAGTACAATCTAAACCAGCAATCCCGGCTTCCTCTAGAGCTGACAGAGATGGACGGGAAAACCTGTGCTACTTTATAACTTGCATTTAAAAGAGGTGGTGGGAGCAGTCGCCCTTGCTGGCTCTGTTCCCTGCTGCTGGTTCTCGAGAGCGCCTGGCGGACGGACTGACCCAAGATGCCCACGTGCTGGGTGGCTAAAGGCAGCTGAGACAAACACGGGCGTAAAAAAACCAAGAAAAGTTTTCCTTTGGAAAGGCTGCAGGACAAAAAGCAGCCTTTTCAACAACCGGCAGCAAGGGGACTACTCAGCTGAACTTGGCTTTTCAAGGCTGCCACTCTTGACCCCCTACATCCATATGCAGAAAAACTTGAAAAATAACTATATGCCAGACAACAGACAAACAAAACGTATCTGAACTCTGGGGTCACTACACAGTTTTCTAAAAACTCGAGGGATGCTACAGATTTCCATCTATACACAGATGGCTTCTAAGCAAACGTTGTAAGAAACTACATCAAAAACCAGAGTTGTGAAACCCTCATAATTACACGCCTTAATTTATCAAGCCAGCTGCTATATGCACTTCAAATTGCTGTTACACACACTGCGCCAACACAACGTTCAAACTTCCACAAACTCTGCTGAAGTATATCATGACTAATACACAACACACCTAGACACAAAGAGAAAATGTATGGATGACCAGTACAAAAGCACACTATACCTCGACAAATTGGGAAAAAAAGACCCCCGGATGCAGCCATTTCTTTATGTGTTTATTACTTTAAAAAAGAAACATATTGACGGTGCTCTAGAGAAAATCTGATAGAAACAGAAAATACCTGGATGTACCTACGTTGCCATTTAACTGCTGAATAGGGAGGAAAGTTAAAGGCTACATACGCTAACTCTAGCTTAATTCTTCTGTGGATGCCTGCTGCGCTTCAACTTTTAAACCACTTCAGCATTCCAGTATAATTAATGCTATTTAAAAATAATAGTAAATCAAGTGTCAAGAAACCCACGTTATTCTCTCCTTATTAAAAAAAAAAACCCAAAACACCACCACCACCATATAAAACACGTCCTAATGCTCTTTCTGTTCAAACATTCTTTCATCCATTTCACTTACAAGCGAACGTTAGTCTCTGTAGCTATCTTGAAAGAAATCAAGTAATCAGAAGCAATCATCAACCTAAGCATTTCCTCTGCCTTGAGCAATGACTGTACTGGTTCATTTTAGAACAAACCCACCATTCAACTTGGTCTATAACAATTTATCTTAAATGACTCGAAGTAACCATGACATTCTTTCTACAAGCAGTATACCTAAACATAATTTAAAGTATAAAGCAAAATAAAAAGCAAAATAAATGTCTAATAGATGTTACGCATTTTAATATTCTATCTGCTTGTAAAAAGCTGACATCCGTATAATCAACATAATTTAGAATATCAAAGGCTTCATTTAATCTTAGATAACCTCAGTTTACATTTTGTGTTTCACAAGTGTCACTGCTAGGTGCAGACCTAACCATTTTTGTTTGGGCAGCTGTGAAATGATTTTTAATAATAAAAATCACCTAGTAATAATCACCTCAGGTTTTTAATTCTAAGCGTTAACAGGTTAAAAAAAAAATTCAAACTATATAAGGGTATTAAAAGTAGTTCAGTTCTTTCCGCTGTTAATTTTGATGTTCTCACAGAATTTATCGGTAAGAGAAACTACTACAGCTAATTTATTCAAAAACAGACTTTAGAAGACATGCAGATTTTCAACACTGCATATAGTTCTTTTAATGCTTTTAAGAAGTTACTTTAAAATTAATACAAGTTTTGTTAAAGATACAATTAAACATTCTCATGCTGCTCTGCGAACCAAAACGTTATGGCAGTGGCATATTAGAGGGGGAAGGAAAAAACCCCTGAATAATGTAATTCATTGTGCAAAGTAATCCCAAAGAAAAAGGAAACAAGGGTTATTTCTTCAATTATCTAAAATGTCATTAGAAAGACACAAGAAGAGATTTCTTAAGATAGGCTTTTTATTGTTTAGATGCAATCATAAAACCCTCACAAAAGTAAGAGCTAATTGACAAGGCTGGGGGGGGTCATTATTATCAAAAATCACCTTATTATGATCTTAACTAGATGCATTACAGATGACTTCTTTAAATAAATCAAGACAAAAGAAACTAACACAGGAGGAAAACAACCCTCAGGGGGTTTTTTTTGCACCATTACACATAGTATCTGTTCAATTTTAGAAAACCAGACCAACTACTAGAAACATTTACAAGTTACAGAGCATTTTGTTAATGGAAAAGAGAACAAAATTAAAGATAACCCACCCAAGTCTGGTGTTTTCAATTAAGCAAAATTCCTTATTACACACCCACTAAATTTAACAGGAATTTTCCTTAAGAATTTCATGATTACATACAACGGGCAAAATCTTAACCCCACCAAAGTAAGAGAGAAAACTCCCATTTGACTTCAACAGAACTAAGATCCACCATAAAGAGTCACATCATTATTGGGTATAATCTGTCATAAATATATACTGGAGTAAGTAATTTACACTGTACGAGAGAAACGAGTGTAAATGTCTCTATAATGAAAACCACACACAGTTCATACGTTTTTAAGCAAAAAAGCAGTCGTACTTTAAGAACAAAGGCTAATTATCAGCAAGTAACAAGTTTTAACCAACCAGTAAGAGTATTACTTTATTACACATCAGATGAAGGCAAGCGTTTCTCCAATTCTTAGATATTTGCACACTTTCAGAACACAGTAAATGAACTGGTAATTTCGAGCAACCTTTTGATTTTGCTGGTTTGACAGCAATTGCGGATGCACTCGCTTGCTCTTCCCAGGACAGGGTAATATGGACAGAGATCTCCATAGGCACAGCACTCCCTACAGCAGGGGCAAGTTGCTGATAGCAGAGAGACAAGCTACACCTGAAAACCAGCCACCTTTAAGTGATACAAGCAACTTCACTTGAAACGCTTATCCGCGCGAAAACACATCTACTGCTACAGACCATCAGGTAGAATTCAAACTGGGTTTTTACGTGTATTTTACACAAATCAAAATATTAATTTACTGAGAAGGTAATTACAAGGAGCTCGTTTGCATACCCTGTATCTCTGAGATTCTCCTGTTCTGAATATTAAATATACGTGGAGTCTCCATTGTCTTAAAAATTTTACAAAATTAGATTCTCTCAAATCTACCTGAATTACTACAGTGTTAAAATAATCTTGCTTATGCTCAAAATAGAGTTTTCCTTAAATTGCGTACGTGTTTCTCTGTAAAACGTGAAATTCTTAGTAGGCTCCCAAATCACAATGCTTGAAAAATCCAAATACACTGGCACAATACTTGGCGATCTTTTTAAACAGTGGTGGAAGTCCTTCCGTAAACAAACTTCGGTGTGAAACCCCAGCGAAAGCCAAAAGAGAAACCAGGAAACTTGCCGGAGTAAATGACCTGATTCGACTGACACCAGTAAGGTCCTCTGTGATACGTGCCTCCTTCCCCACGCTACGACTCTTCCAGTTTGCCTGCCGCAAGCGCAATTAACCCGAACCCCCGATTTTGGTACCTCGCCCCGCACGCTGCGGACTGATGGTGCTCGTGTGAGGTTTCTCCTTACCGCTTGGGCCTGCCGCCGGCTGCATCAACCCCCGGGCCCCGTCACGCAGCAGGCGTGCCCGCTCCTCGGGGAAGCGGGGAAGACAGCCAGCCGTGCCTCCCACAGCCAGAGGGAACCTCAGCCGGCTTCCCTGCACCGCTTCTCCACGGGGCCTGCGTTTAAAAGCTCACGGGAAAGAGGACAAACCAATACGGGTGTGGATTAACTATTCAAGTAAGGCAAGCCTACAGCCTCCATTTGACAAGCTGAACCCTCTCCTCCGCACACCGCCGTGCCCTGAATGAAGGTGGCTACGCTCACTGCCCTCTCCTTTTGTTCACCGGGTGGGAAGGACAGCAGTCGGCTCCCCTGCTCCCCTGACCAACCTGCTCTTTCCTTCCCGCTGTCCACCTGGACGGTGGCCGCGCTCCCACCCACTCCNGGCCAGCAGTTTGGGGAACCCCGTGGAAATAGCTCTTTCCCAACGTGGGGCTTGGTTTGCAGCTGGGGCTGTAGGCGGCTCAAGAAAAACTCCTCGTTTCTAGGAGAAGTCACTTTGCAAAGCAAGGGGCGCGACAGTTTGTCGGTGCCCGGGCTCAAGGCTGGACATGGAGAGCGGTACCTGCAGCACCCCCGCCCCTCCAGGTGGAGCCACAGGGATCCTGAAAACGACCCCAGCAAAACTAAAAGCAACAGACAGAGAACGCTCTGCCCTCAGCCCTTCCCGTCACTCGGAATAAGCGTTCATCCTTTCAAACTCTGACATTTCATTCAACAACCCTCTCGCCTTAATTAGGTTCAAAGCTTGCCCCGCAAACGCTGGATCTCTCATCTTTTCCATCTTCCTGTACCTCCTATCAAAAGAGAAAACATTTTCTTCTTCAAAATCAACTAGCTGCTAAGAAAAGAGAAAAAAACTGCAAGTGGCTCTTACGAACTGTTGCTGTTTGCTTACTGTCGATGGCCTCTGTCAGCACTGTGAACACAGAAGCAATACCTATTCACCTCCAAGCAACTACTTTTACGAGGCATGTCATTTTACCGAGCTAGACCCATAAACACCTATTACAGGTATACGTGCATATGGGTTTAAAGTACCGCGTCTCGCATACGTTCAAGAGCAAAGAGAATCCCTGCAGTGTCTCATCGGTAACTTTTCATCCCTGACAGACTGGCTGTTCTGCACCCTCCTCAGCCAGCCCCCAGTTGTGTACCAATTCTCACTCGCTAAGAGGAGGCAGGCTGCCATTTTTCGGGAGAGGGGTGGGGGGGTGGGGTGGAGGTAAGGGTACATTTCTTTGTTTTGTTTTTTTGGTTTTTTGTTTGGTTTTTTTTTAAACCAGCAAAACTAGCACCTCAACAACGGAACAGCTACATAATCAAATCCCAAATTCTATCTCGCCCCAAGTTTCAGATTTCTTCGGTTTGCTTTTGTCTTTGAACACCCAGCATTTGCAATCCACACAAAAGCAAGGCAATCAACTGGTCATTCGAGCCGGGACTGAGCCTCCAGCTGCGACACAGTTAGGCACCACCACGGGCTGGGCCCTGAAGTGAAATGTGCGATACAACACGCAACAGCTCATGCCTATAGTGACTTCTGGAAAGAATTTTTTTTTTTAAAATTCACATTCCACGCTCACCATGATTTACTGTTAAGACTTTTGCAAGAGATAAGATATTTCAAAACCAAGACATTAAATTTATCCTTCTCATTTTAGTAGGACTGACCTTCCCAGCTGGAGAGCCAAGGATTTTTTTTGTAATCTGATGTCCTCGGTCCAACAATCCTGTTTTTTAACTCAATCGTTTTACATTTTTAAATAGCATTTAGAAGCTGTATTAACATAAACTATTTTGGTCACATTTTCCAAACACTTTCCAAAATCTTACATAAGGAAACTCCAAAGTTACAGCCCAAACATAGCAACTGTGTAAACATTAGCTTCTATCGGGGTACCCAGAAGTATACACTCATAGTAACAGCACAGAATTCAAGCGTGAAGAAATATCCCGAAATTAAAAGCTTTTTCTCATACAAAGAGCCAGCGAGCTCCTCCAAGGCTGTTTATTCCAGGACGCGTTGGGGGCAAAGAGATCTTTGAGAAAGCGAGGAGGGGTAGGGCCCTCCCCCACACCACACGACCCGGCCGTGAGGAACAAACACCAAGCACAAGCACGCGTGGCACAGGCACTCTCAGACGTAGCTACTCACCTTTCACAGCACTCGCTTCTTTCAGGTTGTGCGACAGAAAGTCTATGCTGGCGTAGGCGCTCACCTCCACGCCGCCGACGCCGCCATTCAGGACGTGCCTGGCTCTCGACCTGGCTTTGTCACGCTTTGCCAGGGTCCCGTCCACCACGTCGATGGCGATGTAGTTGAGGCCGTTCTGGAAGCCCGCCGAGGTCTCCCGGCACATGGGGCTGCTACCCTGCTCCTCCTCCAGGCCTTCGCTTTTCCTGAGGGACACGTTCTCCACCGAGGCCGAGTTGTGCCGTTTGGGGTTGTGTGCGAAGGAGGGGGACACGGGGGTCACAGTGGTGGTGGAGGAGAAGGTTTCCGAGCTGTGCCTCCTGCGCCCCTGGGGATCCGCCCGGATGACCTTGGCCCCCCGGTTCGGGTCCGGGGGAGGGCTGGAGAGGATGAAAGCCTCCACCCCGGAGAGGGTGAGCCTCTTCACCCCAGCCGTGGGGCTGCTGACCCGGGCACTTTCTGGCTTCTGAACGATGGGTTGGGGTGGGGTGGTGGCCATGCCAAAGGTCATCTCGGTGTAATCCCCGCCGTCGGACGGGCTGGACGAACAAGCCACCCCCACAGCCGCCTTCAGGTAGCGCCCGTCGGGCTGGCTGGTGCTGGAGGAAGAACCTGGCGAGAGCGCTTCCAGGGAGCCCACCGAGACCGTGCCCGAGCGGGAGGGTGACTGCGACCCGAAGTCAATGTTCATGTAGTCAGAGAGAGGGGAACGCCGCTGCCCCGTGCCCGAGCCCAGGGAGGAGGCCGGGCTGTCGGTGGGCAGCGAGGGGGGCGAATAGACGGCAGCATCCCCGAAGTCGATGTTGATGTACTCGCCGGGGCTCTTGGGCTCGGGCGGCAGAGGGTGCTCGTTCATGCTGGGCAGCATCGTCCGCAAGGTCTCCAGAGAGAGGCGGCTGGGCCGGGCCGCCCGCTGGCACCGCTGGCTGAGGAAGCTCTCGGTCCGGCTGTGCCGCAGGGGCGAAGGCACCGTGTGGCTGGAGGGGGCGAAGGTGCCGGCGGGGGACCGGCCCGCCCCGCACACCGCCTCCTCCGGGATCATCCTCCCCGGGGAGCTCATGAAGACGTACTGGTCGCTGTCCTTCGCCGGGCCCTGGCTCTTGTAGGAGCGGGGTAAGGAGCTGTACGAATAGCAGCCGGGCTTGGGGGGCTCGCCGGGCCCGTGCCCCGAAGGGGCGAAGAAGAAGTCCGGGGGGGTGAGGGAGGGGGCCTGTGGCCCGTGCTGGGGGTCCCGGGGGGACATATTGA
>VYZV01044613.1:4432-33746 GCA_013401275.1 Pandion haliaetus | reverse complement strand
AAGCCACCCCTGCAACCCCCCCCACTACCAACACTTTACCACATAAACCCTATACACCTTTTTGGAGTATGCCAGGCAATTTTTCTCTTTTCTCATTGCCTACAGTCTCCAAATACTTCTGGATATTTATTTTACTCTTTCTTCTTTACAAGTGATTCTCTCCATCTTCCTTTTTCCATCTCTATTATTCTCTACTTATTGACCTCAGAGGTGATACACTACAGTCCCAGGATGGTTTGTGGTGTAGTAGTTGTGGTCTTACCCCTGGACTGTGAAGTGGTGCTTTGTGCACACAGGCCACAAAAGACCACATAATAAATAGAAATTAAAGGCTGCTTTGCAATACAAATAAACTTAAATTGAGAAGAGGCATATGCTGCTGAAACAAAAACGACCACTTGTGCATGTGATTTCTTCGGTATTGGGTGGGAACAATGTCCAATTATAGGCTTTTCTTACAAAATAAATTAGAACTTCAATGAGGGTATCAACTAATTATCTACTACGAAAAGGGCTTTAATTTGATGTTAATAGGGCTAAAGGAATACTTAGCTCCATCATTTATGTATTAAATGGTGCTATAAGCCCTTCAGTATCAAAATGCTAAAAAGTGCTTAAATAGTAGTCATGGTCCCATACAGTAACCTTGCTACCTTTTCCCACTTGGAATGATGTACGGAAAATTGCCAAAGCTGCATCACAGGATTAATTACAGACTCATCACGGAATTCTAAAACCACAATACTTAGGCAGCTAAGCAAGAGCGGCTCTCTAATAGATTTAATCAACTGCTGGGTAAACCCTCAGACTAGTAGAAGATGTGACGTAAAAAGAGAGATCAATGAATTTGAGTAGGTTACAATGCCATTCACCAGGCTTTTTTCTGGAGGAAAAAAGAATGTGTCATGGTTTAACCCTAGCCAGCAACTAAGCACCATGCAGCTGCTCACTCACTTCCCCCCCACCCAGTGGGATGGGGGAGAAAATCAGGAAAAAAAGTAAAACTCATGGGTTGCGATAAGAACAGTTTAATAGAACAGAAGAGAAGAAACTAATAATTATGATGACAACACTAATAAAATGACAACAGTAATAATAAAAGGATTGGAATATACAAGTGATGCACAATGCAATTGCTCAGCACCCGCCTGATCAATGCCCAGTTAGTCCCCGAGCAGCAATCCCTCCCCGCCCCCACTCCCCCCAGTTTATATACTAGACGTGACATCTCATGGTATGNCAGCCTTCTTGTGGTCTGGGCATGAGAAGCTGAAAAATCCTTGACTTTAGTCTAAACATTACTTAGCAGCAACTGAAAACATCAGTGTGTTACCAACATTCTTCTCATACCTAGCTCAAAAACACAGCACTGTACCAGCTACTAGGAAGACAATTAACTCTATCCCAGCTGAAACCAGGACAGAAGGGGGGGCGGGGGGGCACAGAAAGCACTCACCCATTACATGCATTCTTCAATAATATTCTAAATAAAGTGTTCAAATAAAATTAAAAAAAAAATAATGAAAAGAGACAGAACTCATGCTTACTTTATATTAAAGACTGAAAATAAGTAGTTTCTTAACCTACTAAAGGTGATCTTCCTTGCCATTTCTCTCCTACCAGGAAATGTAAGGATAGCTTATCTGAAGGTTTTCTAACTGTTAGATGCTATAAATGTCATTCCCTACTGTTGACACCAGGCTGCCATTTAGCTCTCAGTACACAGAACAGGGAGTGCTCTTTCCTGTGTTTAAATGTACTATGTGAGAGACAAAGGTAATAGCCTTAGACATTATTTTATAGCAAACACAAACAAGTGAACTAGCACAGCCCAACTCTCTTAAAACCAATTAAAAATAAATAGCACCTGAACAAAATCACTATCAATTAGCAAGTAGTTGGTCGCTTTGATAATCACATCACAGGAGGGGTATCCACAGAAATTCAATCACTCAAAAAATCAGTAGTATCCCAAAGGCTAGGCAGACATAGACAAAGCAGTTCTGGAGCAGCAGCACAGGAAGGTTAATTTTCTCTCCCTCTCAATACCCACTCCTCTCCCTCAAGAAAGGGAGATAGAACAAGGCCATTTCCCCCTCTAACACACTAAAGCTTTCAAATAGCTCCCAGGCATTTTAGAAGCAGTTGTACAGTGTTTGCTTGCCACTTTCAATTAAACATGGTACGGCAGTCTGATGTCACTAGGATCTAGTAATAGTAAAAGTTTAAGAGAGTGTTCAAACTCCAAACAAAGAACTCTTCACAGGGATCTGCATTTTTTCTGGATAAACAGAGGCAGTTTATAAAGACAAGAACAGGGAGAACAACATAAAGCACTACCTCCCCTGTCTTCACACTCTCCGAACATTTGGTGAATCCAGATAATTTACTGCATATGGCCAAAATGACTGACTTACAGGATTCTATAAAATCACTGCTAGCTTTGTGCATCTCCTTAGAGGCAGTAGGCATCTGCAGAAGCAAAACTATTAGAAGTATTTGAGCCTCTAGTAGATTCAGACACCATTGCATTTAACCAAGTTCCTTTCTCCATATGCTCTGGTTAAATGGAAGTTTTTCTGGTTGGCCAGTCTTCCCTTTTAACATTTTGTTTTCAACTGCTTCAATACACAAAGGCCTGAGGAGAACAAAAGTTGAAAAAACCACCTTTTTCCTGGGCCTCTCAAAAGGAGGCAGAGTGAGAAGGGCAATGAAGCTGGTGAGGGGCCTGGAGCACAGGTCTTGTGAGGAGCAGCTGAGGGAACTGAGGTTGTTTAGCCTGGAGAAAAGGAGGCTGAGGGGACACCTTGTCGCTCTCTACAACTACCTCAAAGGAGGTTGTAGTGAGGTGGGTGGCGGTCTCTTCTATCAAGTAACTAGTGATAGGATGAGAGGAAATGGCCTCAAGTTGCGGCAGGGGAGGTTTAGATTGGATATTAGGAAAAATTTCTTCACCAAAAGGGTTGTCAGGCCTTGGAACAGGCTGCCCAGGGAAGTGGGGGAGTCACCATCCCTGGAGGTATTCAAAAAGCTTGTAGACAAGGCACTTCATGACATGGTTCAGTGGGCATGGCTGATGGTTGGACTTGATGATCTTAAAGGTCTTTTCCAACCTAAATGATTCTATGAGCAGCTTCAAGGTGTCCATAGAGATCAGAGCAAAAGGGGCTAAGAGAGGGAAAGAGAGTAAGACATTCAAAGGCTGATTGGGAAACTAGAATGGAAGGAAAGATGTAGTAGAAAGGGAACAGAAAGGATTGATAACTCAAAAGAAGCAGTCAGGGAAAAGGGTTCTCAAAAGGCTGTGTTTTTTAAATGAAGGATGTAATTAACACTATCCATGAGAGATCTGAACTCCAGTTCCGTACAAATACTTTTTAAAATACGTTAAGGTACTCACTAGACCCAAATATTGTTACTTAACAGAGTTGTTACTTTAACTAGGTATTTATCAAGTCTGTCTATAATGTTTGGCACCAGCATCACATATATTAATCTATTGGACTCTACTGCTTTGACTCACAAGGTGCTTTAAGATTAACTGAACTGCAACATTATGAAGACCACGAAGCAAAGCACATCTGGAAGATCTCTAGGTCTTCTTGCTCAGCCCCAGATAAAAGGCCTGATTAGCTCCTTCCTCTTCCAAATAGTGTGTTCAATAATTTAAAGAATTGGAGGCCAAAAATTATTTTGAAATTTGCAAATGCACAAGGAGTAGAAAATATTTACATGAAAAATAAAATAAAAGCCTAGAAATTTCATAAAAAAGGAAAAAGAAATATTGCACTCAGTTTTACTCAAAAGGCATGGGGATTATCACAACAAAGTCAAATCTCCCCATGTACACAGTTTGTTTACTTTTTGTATATGAGTCAGAGACTGAAGGAAGGGGGAATCAATCTCACTTTTATTGATTGTGCCTGCTTCTAATCAGGTTCCCTGGCTGTTTTCACACATGAAGATACAGTGATGTCTAAGTAACAAACAATGCAGAGGAATGCTGCTTCTTTAAAATTAAGATTTCCCCAGACTTTTTTTCAGTGTCATGGAAGCTTTTCTATTGCTGCCAGGCTTTATACATCACTGAATTTACAAAACCTTGGTTTTGATATTAGATTGACTTGACAGTGTCTCACATAATGAGTAAAATTTAAAAAGCAGCAATAGATTGTACTCTTGACATGCAAGCCCAAGCTTGACTGGAAGTTGGAAAGAGAGAGGTGCCTCCCTTCCACGTAACTCTGGGTATTTAACGTGTGGTTCTACTCAGAAAAGCCAGTAAGTGCTAGCTACTCACTGCATGTGGCTACTGTTATTTCTGCTTCACAGAGGTAAAAATCCAGTGTCTTCTGCATTGATTTCTTGGTGACACAGCACTTGCACAGAGGCAACCAAAGCCTACAGAACTTTAAACCTGCTAAGGACTAGAAAATAACTTAGCTTGGGTCTCAGATGCAGGGGGACAGGTCTGCAGTGCTCTGGGTGCTAGACAAGTCATTTAATTTAGGAAAGTGAGTCTATCTGATGAAAGGCATTCAGAGACAATAGAAAGCCAGAATCCAAGAACACACAAAGTTTTTAATCAGACTCTTTTGGGTTTTTTTTTTTTTAAAGACTTTGGAGGTTCAACCCACAGCCTTTCTCAGCTAAAACTCTCATTTCCTAGAAAATTGCTTCCCATTTCACAGATGTTCAAGAATTATTTCTCGGTTCTTTCACTAATACTTCCAAATCCCAAATTTTAAACTAAAAATTATTGTAATATTTCCTCAAATTCATATTTGCCTAAATACTAAGAAATTGCAATAATAGATATGTTATGTAAACCTAGACAAAGAGAAATATGTGTATGATACATCTAGAGATTCAGTGCAAAAAGAAAAAAAGGAAGAAAAAAGAAAAATTAGGAAGTAGAAAGACTTACAACATTTTTCCAAAGGTATTCACGGGCAATAGAAAATAACATGTGTGGTGCAGCTCAGCAAGAAGCTGCCTACTACATTGCATAAAATACAGCTGCCCTAGGACTGCAGACCCATCTTGTTCTGCCTCCATGAAAAGGACAACCTCCCTAAGGTCCTTGCTGTTTCTATACACAACCAGGGCAATCTCAAAAAGACAAGAGGAGCAGCCACACACTTTACAACTGACTGTGTGGATAAGACTATCAGAACTCTGACTGCAACTGGTATATTCTGACATTCCCTATAAGCAAGTATTCAGTTTTTGAATAACCAAAATGTTATCTAAAAATTATTTTTTTTTTTTACTAATGGGTGATATTTTTCCAAGACAGAAACAGAAAAGTAAAATTCAGCTCCCTACCTTGATTACATTTTTCTCAGGTGCTTTGCCCACATGCCTTCCCAGTCAATCCATGCACCAATTCTGAATTAGGCAAGAAGCTGAAAAAAAGTTAGAACTGTTTTGGGTTTTTTTTAATCCTTCTACAAAAACCCTACAGCAAGTATGCACAGCCCTGAGCAATTGCATCACAAAATGAAGCTCAGCTGTGAACCCAATATATGGAGCTGACTGGGCTGTTACACACCCAAACTGGAATTCTAGTAAGAATCAGAGCAGATGTAGTTTAATGGTGAAATTGAAAAATATAAAAATGAAACATATTACCAATTGTAAAGACAATGTTTCTGAAAGTTTTATTTCCCCAAAGCTTTTATATTTTGATTTTTATCCTGATGTGTGTTTTGTGAGATCAAAAGTTAATTTTTGATCAGTTTTTATTTCTAGATACCTTCCTATGCTGAAGAGCTTGTGTGAAAATGCCTTGTTTCCATCAGCTGCATCAGAATGTTTGCCCCACCTTTTACTTTGAGTTTGTGTTAATTCTTTTTTGGATAACCCTCTAGCTTCCTTTTCCCCAAAGATAACACATCTCCTGTGAAATGATAGTATCCCAAAGGAGATAATTTAGTTACCTGCAATTCTGCTTTTTTTTTGAGATTTTGTTAATGAGCTCCTCTTTTTCACTCACAGCTCCTCCAAATTAAAATCAAAGTGTTTAAGTAGGTAGTCATGATGTTTTGATTCCAGAACTGATTTGGGTGAGGGTGGGGGTGGTGTAGCGTTCTGTTCAGCTGCCTTTCTTTTAGTGTTAATTTTAGATAATCAACTACTGTGAAAAACTCTCACAATTTATCAGTTTCAGCCTGTGGCATTTCCCTTTAGCCCAAGGATAAACCTTTCTAACTCTGGCAAATGTCAGGAATGTTCCTGTGATACAGGTGATCCTACAATAATAAAAATCAACAGCTAAAAGCAGACTTTATTGTAGATATTCATTATGATACTTATAGCCTGTTATAAATTTTCATCTCATTCTTATTTAACAAAGGCTATATATTACTATCCTCTATATCACTGTGACCAAAATTAGAAGACCATCTTGAGTTATGATATGCTATATTCATAATCATTTTTACAGTAAAGCGAAATGCAGAAGTTATCACATTGAAATCATATCTAAAACAGTGAAATGGGTGCTAATATTTTTATATCATGACAAGGATTTGTACCACAGCAAAGACAAAAGAAAGTTAAAGTCTTTAATCATACTTAGATCATTAAATATCAGAATACAACAGTCAATTAACCAAATGTTTGAAAAAATACCTCAGCAGTCTGCAACACCCCTCACCTTTGCTAGAATCAGAGCCATCATCCTGACACCGTCCCGATAGCCACCAGTGGCACTGTCTCTTCAGTTTCCCAGGTTACTTGCAATGATTTTGTTGAAGTCAACCACGGCCAGTTTTCCAAAGTCTAAAGTTTGTCTCTTGTCTGGAACATGCTGAACAAAGCTTCAGCACACATGGACATTACGAGGTCACATAGCATACATAGTGCCAGGCTAAGGAATACAGAAAATGAATACTTGTCACCTTCACAGTATCTGAGTGCATTTATCTTTATTTTCTGGTACTCTTTTGGTTGGCAGAGATATCACTCATTTTTAGTTTCCTAAAAAATACATTAAAATAGCTGCACTAACATGTTTCTTTGGGTTTCCTGCCCCCCACAAACAAACAAAAAAGATCCAAAGCTTTCCTTTGCAAAAAGAGAGCACCATTCCCAAACATGTTCCTCAGGACAATCATCAATCATGTCAAGTATTGTGTTGATATCCAAGCAGGAATTACTTGTTATTTTGTTTCCCACTTTACATTCCTTAGAAAACACTGCCTTTGTCTCTGCATGAAGGAAACTCTTATTTACAATTGCAGCTCTGTTGATTTTTCTCATGACAATGTCAAGCAGTTTATATATGAGAGGAGCAGCTAAGCCCACTACTTTCTCACCAACACGCACTTTTTTCAAGAACACAGACTATAGAAACAAAGCTTTGCATAGAAAAGCTTTCTTTGATATTTGTCATCTTTGAGCCAGTGCTTAACCATCATCACATATTTAGATGTGTCACTGGATACTTCTGAAGTAAGGAAATCAACTGCTTTCTCCCAGTTGTTGTGTGTGCAATGTGTTGACTCCAGTCTGGAAAACCACCCTGCCAGAACAACTCCAAAGAGAGTATGCAAATCCTTTTTAGTAACACTATTCACCATAAAACATCAAAACACTATCTGAATACATCTGGGAGATTAACAATAATTTCGGTCTGGTCAGGCTAATCTCTAGTCTTTAGTATGAAATCACAGCTAGATGAGTGAGATGAGAAATAGAGTATGCAATGAGCAAAACATACTTGAACGAGAACTTTCAGAAGTGTCTATATTCTGCCATTACAATCATCATTAACAGACACAGATTACAGGGAAATTTGGGTTTTTATCATAACATTATTTATCAGAAGGACACAATTTATATCAATGCTAATTTTAGAAGCATAGGGTTTACACTTATTTCACAGCAAAAAGAAGGCACAAGGACACTGATTTCAGAATTCTTGCCAGTTCTGGAGTACAATCAAAAAAATAGAGAAACTGATGATTGCTTAAAGGAGCTACTTTTTTTCATGGTGGTCAAATATTTCAGGGAGACTTTCTTTAGAATCGGAGTATAATTAAAATTGCAAATGTATTTAAGGATGCCAAATAACTCAACTTGCCAATTAAGACAAATGGATGTTGCACAAACCACACTGGATCTTATGAGAATTCAGTCACAAGATTTACTTCATAGCACATATAGCTTAAGCATGCTTCCAGGTTTGGTTTATCATTTTCCTAGAGCTTTGAGTTTGATGTCACCAGTACAGCATTGTGAAATGCTGTGTGCTTTACCAGTCACTTCAACACTACAAATCCCCACCAAAGATATGCTTTCTTACCAGTTATACCATTGTCCCACCCCTAAAAAATATTAACCCTAAGAGCACTTGGAACCTCTTTGCTCTATTGTCATTGTACAGCTTGCCTTCGTGGAAGCTGTAGGCACATCTCTTGCATAGTGACAACACATTAGATCTTCCCTCTTCCAACAACAGACTTCTTATGGATAAAGCAATTAGACCATCATTGGTCCATTCTGAGCATTAAGCAGAAAGCCCCTCCTGTTGATTCTCTCAATATTCCAAGTACATATGGACACAAAGTACAGATTCACTCCCTTAGCAGTGCATACTCTCTACCATCTTAGGAAACAGTGTCCTCTGGTTGGAAAAGGCCAGATTCAGTTCCCAGGATGGCCACCTGCTCTCTGCATGACCTTAAGGAAGTCACTTGTTCTAAAAATGGCTAATGACTCTGAAGTGTCAAACCTGGCATCTCTTCAGTGTAGTTTTCAGAAACCATTCATTTCATTCAGAAATACAGGCAAGGTCTCTAGCATCTGGGCAGGAGAACGGGGGGCAGCTCCTACAGAAGAAAGTCTGGGGTACCTCAAGCCAGGCCCTCCAAAACCAGCAGCTGCTCTGAGGCCTTGAATCGATTTGTCATTCTCCTCAATCTATAAAATAGAGACAAGAACATTTCCCTCCTGCCCAGGGACTGTGTGGATAAATACATTCCTGTTTGTGAGGCATTTAGATAAGATAGCTAAGGGAGCTATGTAAGTTGATAGATTCCTTGATCTTAAGGAACTGTACTCTTGAAAGAAGCAGCTTGGCTGAGTTATATATGTCCATATTATTCACAATATGAAACTGTGAAAAGATAAAAAACATTCTAATAATATTTGAGAGCAGGAACTCCCCTTCCCCCCATACTTTGAGGACTCTGTCCCTTTGGAGATGGCATGCCTTCCAGTGAGGAGGATTCCCTATTGTTTTCTTCCCTATTCTTTATAATGTAAATGTAACCTCATTTATTTATTTATTTTGTCTCTGATGCCTCTTTTCATCTGGCAAGATGGCGGGGGACGGGGGTGGAGGGAAGAGGAGCTGAAGGAGGGGGGCTATTTAATAATGTCCTATTAATCGCAGTGCACTATCAGCAGGCTTTAACCCTGCTTCAATTCTTTGATTGCTTTTTAGGGATTAGAGCAAACTTCATTGTCATCCATTGCATTGCAAATGGGTAAATTTGAGTGATATGTACACAAAATATAGATAGGCAGATAGTGCATCGATATATGTGCAGAATATATACATGCATTTATATAGCTTGTACAGACACACACACACACATATAAAAATAAGCTACATCTCCCTGTATGCCATACGAGAAAAATCAAATCAAGGCACGGAGAAACTGAAAAAAACCTACATGTATCATTCACCTGATTTCAATTGTGACTCCCTTTGAACCTCGGCCAAATCATTTTGTACATTAAAAATTGGTCAGGGATGATAAGATTCCATTTTCATGGTTGGTAATGCAGAACCGGTGAAAGAATACAATTACAGACCCCTGAGTAAACTCTGCGAATGTCAACTTGATGTAAATGATCAAGTGTCGACAAAGGGCTGGCGGGAGGGGGGGGCAGGCAGAGTTGGAGGGGAAAGACAGAAGGAGAGGGAGAGACAGAAAAAGAGGCTTCAACTTCTTCAGCAGCCTCTCATGCAGTGATGTGCCAGCACTTTCCCAGTCGCAGCCCCTTGGGACCCGACCTTTCTGAGCCAACATGGTGCCCCGAGTCTCCCACAGCTGCCACCGCCATTGCCCTGGGCTGGGACCTCCGTGTCGTGCCGGGGTTGTGACACAAGTGACCTGCCCCTGCCTCCAGCAGGCCAACAAAAGCAAGCAGCCAGCACAAAGAATTCCTGCAAAACAATAGCACGCCTCCACATAAATCCTGCAAGAGCCCAAAACCCAGGTTTTGCACTGAGGGACTGTCAGACCCTGATCCCTGAACAGAGCGGCTGCGTGACTGCAGGTGCGAGAGCCCCCAGTCTTGCCCCCGAGCTCTCCTGGCTGCCTTCCCGCGACAGCCCCACTGTTGCCCAGGCCCCAGGAAGCCCTGCTTGCTCCCCTCCGCCTTCCCTGTGAGCACCAAGTTGATGCCATAGCAACTTCTCCTCTTTTTATACTGAGCTGACATAGGAATCTGAGGAAGGATGCTGTGACAAAGCGGATGTACAAAAGCTCAGGGAGCGAAAAGGAGGCGGAGGTACTCATCCCTCATTAGGGAGATCAATGGTTTAAAAGTTCCCAGAGCATGATTGGTATATTCCTTACACCTCATGATTCCCCAAGGAAGCGGATAAATACATTCTCTTACAGGCAGGCAAACTGAGGCACAGAGCAGTGAAGGGACTTATCGGGCATTCCAGAACAAGCCTTGAGCTGAGGACTGAGTGCTGGGCACCTGTTTCCTCCAACTTCATGCAGCCCATGCTGCCTCTTGGTGATAAGGAGAGAGTTCATGTCCAGGTCACAGCCAAATCTCATCTGGTCCCACATTGCAGTGAGGAGAACAAGACTGCAGTGAACTTCTGAGAGGGGAACACATACCCAAAAGCCTTTTGCTATTTGTGAGCTGAAAACAGGAGCGATATTTCCATTTATTTTAGAATTATCACCTGAGCTGATTAAAGCAGTTACCAACTTCAGTTGTTCTTTACAAGTTGTTTTTCTTTCACATTTCTAATATTTTTCCTGTGCGCACCACATAAATTATTGAAACATTATTTTATTTATCCATCCCCCTGAGACAGAAATGGGTTCTCTGAAAGCAAATCTTGCCCTAATCAGTTTTGTTTGTCTTGGTTTCTCTCCTCAATATTGCCACTCCTTTTGGGTTAGTGAACAAGTAACACTAGTTTGCTTTTGTGGAGAACAAGAAGCACTGTGGGCTGATAAAGACAGGGTGCTAAATTAAAGGTTATTCCAAAATGCATCATTGGTGGCTAGGAAACAATAGGCTTGTAAAACTTTGAGCAAGCTGGGTGGGAAAAGAAGATAACACGCTGAAGTTAGACAGGATGGGGATTGTCTAGACCCCAACAGTCTTGCTTCCTATTGAGCCCTAACCTCAGCACGAAACTTGCTTGGTTCACAACTACCTCCAGAATTGGCCATCAAGAATATGAGCCAGTGAAATAAGCAAGCCCCAGGGTGCCCATATATGGGCTTAGGTTTATATCTTATATAAAAATGGCATAATAGTATTGTCCGTTCCTAGCCTGTACTCAGTTCTTTTTATACACTAATACATCAGTAAAACCTGATCACCCTACCAAAGCACTGTTACAGAAGCACACACTTAAAATGTTGCCTTTTTTTTTTTTCTCCTTTTGAGTACTGTGCATGCCATCCTAATTATAAGCAAAATAAAATAAAACAATGGTATGCACACGATATCCTACTAAAAGCAAATAGCATAATCAAGTTTGATGTAAATGTGATGCAACTTGCTTAGTTGGTAAAGGGTCTAAACTCTAACTACCTGTACTTCAAAATTAGCTTTGCTCAAAATATCTCGAGCAATGTTATTAAAGAGCCAAGTGACATTCAGAATGTTAGCAGGACTGTTCTGGTTTTGAAGCACAGTTTCAAATAAAATGAATTTTAAGCAGTTCAAAACATTGCAATTTCTCACCTGCACATATGGCTTACGACAAATTTGAATACTGAGTGTTATCTGAATCTTAAACTCTGAACCAGTGTACACAAATACAGTTAGGGGGGTTGGGCACTGCAGTCAAATGTATTCGCTTCTCAGGCTAAATTTATTTGAACAGTTATTATTTTTCTCCTTTTCCCTCCCTTGATTCTACATTCATGGTTCCCCTAAATGACACAAAATTATATATTGAATTTTTCCTCCCATGTCACAAAAAGATAAACTGGACTGAACCCATTAACCAGGAAAGTTAAGTCAATACACATCATCCTTTTGACAAACTTTACTGCGTGCTGCCAGTCTTCGCAGATCATTACAGAAATTTAAATACAGTTTGTCTTTACTGAATGTAAGAAAATGAAAGCATTTTTTCTATGTCTTATTCATATAATGAGAAAGATCTCAGTTAACATGGATTAAATCTACATGGCATTCTTATAAAATACAGCACAATCTATTTCAGCAAATACAGAAATGACCATTTTTATCTAACATTGCTGAAGCACTCTAGATTTGACATAAAAAAGACGCAGCTCTAATATTAGATTTAAATAGTGCAAATTACAGCACATGTTAAATAACTATTCCCTTGTGTATTTATAGCTTTAGGTTCTGAACTTGCTGTCTTGCATATTTTTCACACAGTCATTTTAAAAAGTTTTCAGTCCCTTCACTGATATTTTATTATTAATAATGATTAACATATAGTTATTGTTGTCACACTGAAGATGATTTACAAATATTGTTTTGTTAATAAATGTGGTGGAAGGTTTTATTCTGTTAAAATACTCTTAGGGCAAATATTTTTTCAACTAAATGGCTTCTTTTGGTAATTCAAATCCAGATTTTTCCTTTTTTAGGTTTTTCAAAATATACATGCTTAATTTGGAAAGCAAAAAAAATAAATTAAAACTATTTGCACCAAAATGAGGAAAGATATCATCCCAGTCTGATTTGCCAATTACACCTTACCACAAATTTTTAAGTAGTCGAAATCCTTTTTATTTGAATAATTCTGGGACAAGTTTTTTCGGGAATACTAATATTTAATGCAGATGAATGGTACACCTAGCAACATAAACATGCAGCAGCAAAAAGCAGTAGTCAGCATTTCCAAAGTTAAGCCTGGGAAACTTATTGAAGTCCACTTAAGAAAGGGTAGCCTACCTTACACAAGTTAGAATCTGTTGTTTGCAAGGTGGATGCAGCTCCAGACCCAACAGTTGGCCACCACTGACGTACGCAGCAGAGGACAGCGGAGGGAAACCCCATTGCAGGTGGTGTGTCCAAGCCCTGGCTGGCTGGGCTCAGCATTCTTCTCCAGTTCACCTTCAGATATCACTTTACAGACTTAGTAGTGATTTTTCAGAGATATTTTTGTTTGTCCTTTACATATTCTAAACCACATAGATAAAAAGGCACTTTTTTAAAAAAAGAACACTCAAGGTTTCACAGTTAAGGCTATTTCTGTGTTTTGAGCAAACTGATTGGTCTAATTACTGAAGCCTTAGAGAATCATCTCTTGGGAGAGTCTGCATATCCGTTTGCTGGCATATAGTATCTGATGGTCACAGCTGAAAAGGGAAGAGAGTCCTGGAATCAACCTGAAGTGCTTTCAGTCTACTATGTGTATTTGGACACAAAATTTCACTGACCTTTGCCCATGTTTCCCTACTGTTACAGAAGGAGGGAAATTATTTGTGTACTTAACCTGCAGGGGAGCTGTGCACCTACTATAGCTGGAAGAATAGCAAGTAAAAAGCAGTGAGCAATAGTTGCATACACAAAAGAAAGTAACATGCAGTTCCTCCAGGTTGAAGCTTTAAATATATGACAATATCTGGGGAATAATGTTTTGTTTCTATGGGCAAAGACTCTCTGAAATGTCACTTGCTTGTGGTTATTCTGACTTTAAGAAGGGTATAACAAATTTGAGATTTTTCTACAGCAACAAAAAAATCTTGGTTTTTCGCCTCATCCACATTTCCGTTTGAGAAAGAACTTTTAAAATCTAAATTAAGTAATTAATTAGTAATTGTGAAATAGTTAAAAAATTATCCTAAAGAAGTAGTTATAGTTACAGAAGTGCATTTATGCATCAAATTTTCAGTAGTTTATTTCCATAACCTGTAGTACTAAATACATGATCTTCTACTTTTCATACTGTAGGGACAAGTTTCTCTAGCTGGTTGTAGTAGGGGAGCAATTTTTATACGCACACTTCTGCAGGTGAACACAGAAGCAATATAATGAAGGCTGAATGGATGGGTTACACATCCTGCTGATCATTTTTTTTAACAATTCTGGAGTCAGAGTAAGTTTTAAGGGGGGAAATAATTCTAAATCTTTTTATACATGAATGCTGTGCAGATATATTATTTTCCAGCCAAAATATTCACCACTATTAAGAAAACCTAGTAGATGAGTAGCAGATGAGCTGCATGAAATGATTCACAGAGGCCCTTTCTCACTGCCCACAAGCCAGCAGCCCTTGAGCCCCAGGGTTTGTCTCCACTTTAGTATGAACCCCTCAAAAGTAGTGCACTTCTGAAGTGCAATACAAAATCTTGAAGGAAGAAACACTAGCAGAACAATCTCTGTCACCTCTCAAATAAAGGGAATATATAAAGGGAATATAATGTATTTAACTTCTTACAAAAAGGCTGGCTTATTTGGAACACCTACAGTGAGCCACACAGTGAAGCATTTGTAATAGTTGAACACAGAGGCTTAAGGTGTTGGGAAAGGAAATGGTCCATGAAAGAGTGGTCTACAGAGTTAAATCCCTAAACTAGGCTCTCACCTCACAGCCAATTTTGAAAACAGATTTCAGGTCAGGAAATAGTAGGGAATGTGTTCAAGTGAATGTCAAACCTGCTAACCCTTCTCCACAAGAGGAGGAAAAATAATTCATGAAATCAGCAAAGGATTAAGGCAATTCACGTACCTCTACACAGCTAAAGAAAAGCAGGTCAGGATGTGCCCTTGGGCACTGGATCCCTGATAGTCCACACTGCTTGATGTTTATCTCATCTTCGGGTTTTATTTTAGATCCCCAGCTCACTTTCCAGGAACCAACCATGGCCTGGCTCGGAGGATAATCCCCTACCTGGACTACTCCCAAAGGGTGGTACATATAAGACTATCCCAAGTTTGGCATTCCCTATCCAGTCCTCCAGAACCATTCCAGCAAGCTTCACGCCTCAAGAGCCTCTTCATGCTGTTTAGTCCTACCATTCTTCCTCCTCCACAAGCACACAGAGACCTCATCTTGCTAGTCCACTGCTCTCTTCTGAAGATACTCAAGAGAAAATAAATCATAACCCCCTCTCCAGACCAGAATGTCCCATGCCTTTTCCAGTCTCCCTCAGCAGAAAGCCCTGGGTTAACCTCTACTGCAGCTGTTGAAGCAACCAAGCACCGCAATTATCAGTGGAAGTTCATTACTTCTACCCTGCGGAACAGGATGGATACACAGCCCCATCAGAAAGTTTCTACTCTCCAGCTGAAGAAGGTGAACAAGGCTGGCTTTAAATTGCTCTCTTATCTTAAATGGCCATTACTTCTAAGGCTATGTCTTCACTCAAGAATTAAAACTTAAAATTTTATTTATTTTTCTTGAGTCACCCATGCTCAGCCAGTAGCATTGCCATACTGCAGCGTTACACCCAAATGGATATATGCACTAGTTCAATAGACATGTGCCATGGCTACTGTTTCCCTAAGAAATCAGTACAAGTATTAAAAGGGAAAGGGCATTTCCCAAACAGGATCTGCACCTTCAAATACGCTTGATTTTTGGTTCAAAACAGCCTTCAGGTGTCAGTGCAAAACCAGGCTTTTCTGTATAGCTCATTGGCAAAAGATGAGCAAAGATATGGTTAGAAGGAACTCTGGTGGTGATTTGTTAGTGATTTTGATTAAATATAGTGTAGTCACATGGTTGCTGTTGCATTTTTATCCGTGGATAATTAGGGAGTCTGCTCATTTTATGAGATGTATTTTTAAGAGTTTATCAGTGGCTTGGGATGAGTGCTCTTTTGTTTAGTGATGTATAAATTTGAATAATAATAAATAACAAAGTGAAGGAGAATGAGGGAAGGGAAGAGACTGAAGTCTGGGAAGATGCCTCGCTGTGTATGTCTGCTGCATTTGATCACAGCATAGCTGATACAGCAGTGGGCATTATAGAAAGCCTTAATATAAATCAGATTAGATAAATATTAATTGCCATGTACTAACTGTGCACTTTATTGGGATATATTGATGTTTTCAGTCAAAGGCTCACGTTATTAGCCGTACAATTAATGATCAGTCGCTTCCCTTTACACAGTTCCGTTTTGTCGAGCAGACACCAGAAAACAAGACTGTGACAGTGTACCGTGACGCTGCGCTACAGCAACGTAAGGATTCATTTCATCTCTCCCCAGTGCTGCACCATGTTCACCTCACACTGTGGGGCATCACTGTGCTTCTCCATGGGGCAGCCCAAGCTACAGACACCATCCAGACTGACACATCCCAGCCAAAGAGCATGGGGGGGCTCATTATTGCAGATGTACCATATCATCCCAGTAACGTCACAGCAGCTAAATGTTAGCCAGCCTGTCCTTGCTGCCCTAATTGTGGTGCTGAGGAACTTTATGACTTTTTCGAATTAGTGGTAGCGTGACCTAGGCACTTGCAGGGTTTTGCACTCGCCTTCATAAAAAGACAGAGACAGGACTTCCTTTCTTGCATATTAAAAACGTATTCATAAAAAAATTGTTCCTATTCAGAATCAAACACCTGCATTTGCCACAAAGTTAAATTAGGGGGGAAATTTGAGGTTAACCATCATTGTTAAAGTAACATTGACTTGATTGTATAAATAACATTGACTTGGACAATTTTGATGTATTAAAAAACTCCTTAATCATACAAAAATTCAAAGCAAAGAAGGTATGCGAAAATGAAAAAAGTCTAAATGGATTAGTTAACATTTAAGAAACCACTAAGAACCTCCCCCCTTCTGTCAAAATGTCATTAAACCAAGACATTCCTATGGAAAGCCTGATTTTGACAAAGCTGCATCTTCCACTAGTAAAATATCATGTAGGGAGATTTTCTCATAGTTAATATAAAGCAGTAACAAGGTGTTCTCTTTTAGGTTACGGTGGTACATTTGAGATAAGTTTTCTTTCTTTTATGCCAGTATGAGGCAAAGTGTTTTGCGACTGTGCTGTAGTATCTCTCAGCACAATTAAATTGTGCAGTAATGAGTGCATATGTCAGGCATTTATTTGGGTTTTCATTATGGACTTGTGCTGTGGGTCCGTGTTTTGCACCAGAGGACTGCGAGCTGTGTATCACTGCTGTTGCCTACGTTTCACTGTGGCTCTTTGGCTGTAGGTGCTCCTGTCTGGTTTGCGGTGAGCATACAGCTGTGGTGAGCGGCGCCAGCACCGCACCGTCTGTGCGGCTGAGTACAGCCTGCTTCTACTTTTATGTATAAACATGCAACATGCCACCACGCTTTGTGGCTGTGCTGAACGGCTTTAATATATGTTATGACAATGCTGTATTGTGCTCAGTATTATTGCTGCTTGCTCCGTACTGTAGGCATGAATTTAGCTGTGTGATTATGCTATAATATCACTGCGCTCCACGTTGCCCAGTTGTGCCAGGCTTACACTGTGTGCTGTGTATTATAATAATGTTGACAGCGCTGAATGGCAGTGTTCGGCACTTTGCAGTTCTGCCGTTTTTGTGTAAGGTGGTGTCGGGGCTTTGTGTGGTGCGTCGCCAGGCTGGGCGAGGGTGGCTTGGAGGGCTCCTCGCTCGCCTTATGGGGATGTGCAGAATTAATGTTATGTAATCTGCACTTTGTGGTTCGTTTGTATTAGTGCTGTGTGCTCTCTGCTGCTTGATTGTGGGGTATTAATGTCAAAATCCTCCATGATCTACTGCTATGTGGTTGTGGTGTAGCCTCCGATAAAATCATGCCTTGGTTTCTTAATAATGCAGAATTTTAAGAGACAACAAAATGTATAGGAATTGTTCTATATTAAAAATGCAGCATAATTGTATAATTACAGTATTTGCATCATGCTAAACAGATTGGCTGGGTTATTTCAGATTCTTTGAAGTCGGGATGGCATCAGGCCTACAGTATTTCTAAACTGTTTTGCCCGTCTGCAGTTGTATAATGAAACACCACAAATTTTACCCAGCAATACTTGTGCTTTCTAAGTGCTGCATTATGAGCATAAAATTACCAAATGTACTGAACACACTTACCAACACTGAACTAAAATCCCTTATCTCTCACCCACAAATTAAGCCTCCACAGATCCTTTTTTACAAAGCTGAAGTAGTAAATACATATATATTTATTTCTACAACCACTTTAAGAAATTAGAAGGAAATCCACACAGTAGTTTAGCAGTTAATTTACAACAGTACAGCCTCTCGAGTAAGTATGTAAAACAAACACACATCATTTATTTCCCTCATTTGAAATCCCTGCTTCCCGACACACAGACAGACAGACTCATACACACAGATCACTACAGCCCAAATTGGACATCAGAGAAGAAACTAAGACTTCTTTGCTATCATCCATGATTGCCCTGAGGGTTGAGGAGTGGCCAATTTACAGCATGAATATAGTCTGGGGATACATGAATCATGAATCATGTTTGATGTATGGAAAGGCACAGTCATTCTGAAAGGCTGCAAATGCAGTCATCTGCTTTTTAAGTGAAAAAAAAAAATGCTTGCAAAACAACAACAACAACAAAAACGGAGAGACGAAATACCTGGGAAATATTATTTAAAAGACACCATCTTTGCTTTTTTTTTTTTTTTAATTGGGTTGGAAGGGGTTACTTCATTATGCAGCAAATTAGAAAATTCATAATTTATCATTGCACCCAGTCGAAATGCCACCCAACTGAGTCGCACCCCTGTGAAAACCATCACATAGTAACAAACTGTCAAAGCCTGCTGCAGCCGACGGGCAAAATTAATATGCAAATGTATGCAAGAAATTAAAAAGCAGAATTACCCAGGCAAATGAGGTAGCTATACTTGAATTGTTAGAATTATGAATAATTACTGCGAATTTTCTGCTCCTAATATAACTTGTTTTTTGATAAACAAAGACTTAATTATCGAGATGCGCTGGAGAATTTCCGTGGCGCTCATTAATCTTGCAAAAAAAACAAGTCCCTGGTGCCCAAACCGTAATGAAGAGCGCGTGCCCTGAATCTTCAGAAAGATCAGAGGCACCAGGGTGCCAGGGCTGGAGAAAAAAAATGACAGTGCCAATGTCCCCTCCTGTACCCTGGAGTGTCATAACGTCTTCCACTAACTATCAAAGGGACTTATTTATGCCAGCAGCTGAGCTATAAGTCCAATTTACGATGCCTTAAGCAGTGGTGAAATGATCTGTTGATGTGCTATGGAAATGCCATCTTGCAGTAGCTCGATTTGGTCCCAGTGATACCAACACGATGAGGACCCTCCGCTCCTCTGCTAATGGATGCAGCATGACAGACCATAATACACAAGAGGGACAATCTTTTAGGACCAGTCTCAATGGTCCTCCATTAATCTTGGTTCTGCAGCGCTGTGGTGTCCATGGGAACAAGGGCATTATCATAAGCACTGGTTTTAAATGTTCCCATTAGGGATTGCAATACAGAGGAGAGATGCATGGGGTGAGAGGGTTAGGGAAGACAGTCCACTATTAGTTTACATTTTTTTTATGACCTGGATTCGAACCATAATGGGTGGCTCAGAGAATTTTCTCTTCCTAAATAACATAAAGAAAACAACAAAGGAGGAAGCAGCTAAGTGTACAGTGCGGTGCAGTGCTGCATGTTCGTCTTCTCTGTTTTTACAGCTAGAAAATCAGCTTGGCCCTGGTGGGCTGAGATAATTTACCATGAGAAAGCAAAGGGAAAATAACCCCAGGTACTCTCAGCACAGACCAAATCGAACCCGCTGTGAGCTTATTATTACTTAAAAACTGGCATCTAAGTGGAAATGACTGACTCTCTGTCATTATCCCTATTACTACCATGATAAACCCAAGCAGATGATAAGGCAAAATTACAAAACATCAGTTCTGGAGCTCGGAGGCTACTTCACAAGCTCAAGGCAGACTGCGTTTTCAAATGCTTCCTTCTCTGCATTCAAGTCCCCAAATTTCCTGATGCCTTGACAGAACCATTTCACTGCATAGGCAAATTGTCACCTTTTAAACCAGGGCATCTGTCATTTTTATAGAAGGGTCTACCACTCAGTCACTCTCGCTCTTAATCCTCCAATTTCTCTACACACACAGAGCGGCTACAGTACCGTAACGTTTGAAATTTCACTCTCACAGCCTGCATTACACTCAGAAAGGGGAAGGATGGGGTGACAACTGCCGCGTAAGTGACAGAAAGGACGCCCCTCCTGACTGCTGGGCTTTATTTTTTTCATCAGTGGGAGGAGGAGCTTGCCTGGGGAGGAATAGTACTTCAGAGTGAGAAGAGGGGAGCGAATGGAGAGTACAAAAAGGCACTTCCAAGGTCTTCCACCTTCCTCTCACCCTTCGCACTACCATGGCCAAGAGAAATGCATTTTCCCCATATATTCCTTCTGTCTCTTTCCCCAACCTCTCCCTGCAGAGGTGGTGGGTATATCGGCATGGAGTGCTGCGGCCTCTTTTCCAGCAGCTTCTCCATGGTGCAACAGAGCTGTAGGGGACACAGAAAGCAAAGCATTGCCTAGATCTGAGCACATTACATCTGGCTTAGCAGGCTGATAATTCACTTCACTGGTTGTCTGGAAAAAAAGGGGTTATTATAAAAGGAGCAGTAATTGTATCTGACATGCTTGCCTACCTCCATGCTGCTCGGTGAGCAGGATGGCTGCTAAAGTTCTTACTGATATAAACTTTCCTTTTCCTCCTAGGGATGGGGGAGTTTAATTTTCCAGTCCTGCTATTGCCAAGGCAAGTTTCATACAAAGTGTTCACCAGTTACATGCAGTGGTGTCAGAGCCCTCTTAATGACTGTTACCACCCCAGGCTGAGTCATGCACCTGCTGGGGCAGCTCCCCGGATCCCACAGCCCGATGGTATGGTGCTACCAAAGCAGCTCCATCTCCCTCTATTTCAGAGTGTGGGATAGGCAGGATCATGCACTTGTTGACACTAAAACCTGTTTCTCAGCTAATGGCCACAGTGTCAGTCTAAACATTTTATGGTGATGAAACCTCAGGAGGGATGATCCTGTATGGAATGAGCTTGTGAAAAAGCTTCCAAGAAAAACAATTTCCTTCAAGACAGGTTTCTTGTTTTACAAGAACACTTCAGTACAAATCACTGAGTCTTTCCTCCGCCTCCTTCATGCGCATGCATTTAATCATTTGTAACAGAATAAAAAGATGAGGTTTGAAATTAAATTTCTTTTTATCTTAGCGAAGAGTTGGGAAAACCCACACAAAAAATGCTGAGCGTGTTAGGAGAGCCAATTTACCTGTCCAAGAAGTTAGGAAACAGCTTCAGGAAAGAAAAACAATTTGCACATAGTGAAGCACTTGTGACAATGTGAAAATCTCCCTTACTGCACAGTTCATTCAGCAGCTGCAGGGGAATGGAGCTGGACTGTGGACAATGGGTTGGTCAACAGCTACCATGACAAGAAACACACTAAATCCTAGTTCAGACTCCACCTAGGTCTAATAATACTTTGCGTTTGCCATTGTTTATTACTTTTAGCCAAATTTTGCACCACAGAAAATGACATGAGGAAAGACTTCAGTAATTCACTCAAAGTCACTGTCACAATTTTTTGGCCCTTTATTAGAGGCTTAAGCCTCAGGCTGACTCTGTCCCAGGCATCAGCCCAAAAAAGGGGAAGAGGTCCGAGTGTGCAAGATGGAAGTAATTATTATCTGTGGCCAAAGACTGCATGGTTTAGATTTTTCAAAACCAGTCTTTGCTCTTATTAAACTGGAATCAGGATATAAGCATACATTCTGCAAAGACCTGGGACACCAGTTGCAAAGAGACTCCCCTCCTCTTTCCCATAATTATCACATCTAGGCAACACACCCAGAAAAAGATCTACATATATATGTATATGTGTGTGTATTCATAGAAACATATGTCATGGTTTAACCCCAGCCAGCAACTAAGCACCATGCAGCTGCTCACTCACTTCCTCCCACCCGGTGGGATGGGGTAGAGAATCAGAAGGAAAAAGGTAAAACTTGTGGGTTGAGATAAGAACAGTTTAATAGAACTGAGAGGAAGAAACTAATAATGATAATAATAACAATTTAAAAATGACAATACTAATAAAAGGATTGGAATATACAAAACAAGCAATGCACAATCCAATTCCTCACCACTTGCCGACCGATGCCCAGTTAGTTCCCAAGCAGCGACCCCCCCCAGCCCCTCTCCCCCCAGTTTATATACTGGGCATGACGTCACATGGTATGGAATACCCCTTTGGCCAGTTTGGGTCAGCTGTCCTGGCTGTGTCCCCTCCCAGCTTCTTGTGCCCCTCCAGCCTTCTTGCTGGCTGGGCATGAGAAGCTGAAAAATCCTTGACTTTTAGTCTAAACACTACTTAGCAACAACTGAAAACATCAGTGTGTTATCAACATTCTTCTCATACTGAACACAAAGCATAACACTGTACCAGCTACTAGAAAGAAAATTAACTCTATCCCAGCTGAAACCAGGACAACATATATGAAAGTATGTATGTACATTCCTGACAGAAATGGGTGCATAAGGGAGGGTGGACATGGAAGATAGAAGAGGGCTTCTCAAAATGCTTGTGTCACATTTGCAAGCTGTTGCAACAGCACCTGGCTGACAAATCAGATGAATTACTTTCCGGTAGAAGAGACGGAGATTATGAGAAGGTAAGCAAAGATTTCAGGTCCATATGAACATGTTACTGTACAACTCCAAGCCTCTCTCAAAGAAACATAAATGTTTTCAATCCAGGTCAGCGTGCTACCATGGCAGAGCAGCACACACACCATGTGCACCTTTCTGACACAACAGTTGTTCAGCTTGCTACAGAAATCCCAAAGGAGACTAACAATTTACTGTATTTAAATAACAAATAGTTTTGGGGTAGAAGAGCTGTGCTTCTAGTTGTCAGCTTGAGGGTCTTTACAGTGCTGAAAAGGGAAAAAAAAAAGACTTAGATTATTCCTAGTGACCCACATACCGCAAAACATCTGCTGACAACATGGTTGGCTTCCTGCCCGAGTTCAACTCTGAGCTGTCTCCAGCTGATCATCTTTGCCCTCACCATAATCCAGAGAGTCCACAGCAAGCAAAGGCAATAGTCAGGGATGCAAAAAGCAATTTGACCAGTTGAATAAGCACAAATTTGCATAAACATGCACACACATACCTCTAACATAAACCTGGCCTTAAATAAAAAGAAGTGCTACCATCAAATATAAATCTTCAGATTAAGTTTCTTCAGGTTAGAAGTAACTCACTTGTGTTTAGCATGATCCTTTGTGTTTGCAAAACTTGGGTTGTTTAAAATTTTAGGTCTTAGAGATATGCATGTACAATATGATTAGACAAAGCACTGGAAACAAATAAAAAGCCCCAAGAAATACCTTTTGTATTAGGTAAGAAACACCTGTCAAGTTCCACCATTGTATTAAGTACAGTATTATTCTGTTTATAGAGACAGAAACAATATTTCTAGAAGCACTTGTGTTGCGTCCTTCTTTTTACATCTAAAATGGTGTTACCCTGTCATGCAAACACATTGATGTAACTTGACTGTCAACCTCCCCTTTCATTGTTTGTGCTTATTACTTTTTTGTTATTATTTTTATTCAAATCAGTAATTACTCCCAACTTCCAAGTTTCTTGTGCTTTCTTTGTTCCTGCATTTAGGTACTCATTCTCCTTTTCAAATGCATCTGACTGCTTAGAACAGAGCCATAATCATACCTGATATTGTTCAAATGAATAGTCACTCATTTGTGATCATAAGGGTTTTTTGCACCTTGTATTACAGATGTAAGAAACCTTGCCATGCAATTCAAAAAGCCATACAGCAGTCTCTCATTTTAGTGTTACCAACAGAGAGTACTTGTTATTCTGTTGTACTTTTTATTAGTATCAGTATGATTATTGTTTCTGCTCAGTAAAGGCCAAAGTATACTGTGATTCAATGGGAGGAGAAGGTGCTCAGCCGCCTCTCATTAGAGTGTCTTCTGGCCCAGCAGAAAGCCTTGAAGATTCCCCTGAAATTCGTGAACAGATAGTGCCTGTACTTGGGTGAGGGCTTGTTACACACAGACTGTTTGGATGATTTAAAATACAAGTATATAGAAATGTAACAGAAAAATGTAACAGCAAGCGACAGAAAACATGATCCCTTAGGTGCTGTAGCTGGAGGCTTAGTGACAGATGATGCTGCAAAATGGCTTCAAGATGGGATATTTACAAAATTGCTTTATGAGAATTTTACACTGTTAATCACAAGGCTCTAATAATAAGTATTCCTTTATTAATTGAAATCTAGGTACTCGGATTTTCAGACACTGTCTTTATTAAAGCCTGTTAGAAACTTCTAATATTCCTTTTCCATTTCCAACCCTGACTTCATATCTGACAGTTTCAAGATTGCTTTAGCTCTTCTGAATGTACCAGACACAGCACTCCTCATTTGATTAATTCTAATAATTTTTAGTCATTATTACTTTTTAACATATATTGGTATTGCAGATTAAATATTATTTATATCTTTAATTTGTGTCCTGTTTGGATTGTACAATCACAGGGCTAACTTGGCTATCATTATTATCATATTGTTTTATACTGCTCCTAACATTAAAATCCATTCTTGTCTTTAAATGTTTTATTGTACTTGCCTTTCTTGTTTTGCATTGCATAGTCTATGATTAATTCTGTTAGCCAAGTGCATATGGCCTGCTTGGCTATCATCCATTATCTTCATCATTGTTGCCTCAAAATGAGCACTTTATTATTACCTTTTTCATCTTTCCAATTACCAGATGTGCTTTTGCATTCCCATACTTTCCCTACTAGACTGAGATCTACATTTAGAGTATAAGTCCTAGCTCATTAGTCATTGAAGATTAAGTGAATTTTCCCTAGCTAGATACAGAAAATCTGAGGGTCAGTTCCAGTGTTAGTGAAGCAGGTAACTTGAAAAATAGAATCAAGAATGGCTATTTCTTCCTCTAGAAAGAAAGTTTCATTTATTGTAAAAAAACTGGTAGTTCGCTAGAGGATCAGATTTAGATAAAAAGGAAAATTCCCCCTGCAAATCNAAAAAAAGAAACAAAAACTTAAAAGGTTGTGAAAAAAGTTGTGTTAAATGTCTACAAAGGGCTGGCAGCATCATCTCTCACTGTGAAAAGCCTTTTGCAAGGTTTCCATCCTAATTTTTCAGGTTCAGGCAACATAGTCTGGTTCAGTGTGCAAAAGCCTGAACACTTCTCTGACTGCATTCAAACTCCTAACCATGCAATGTTCACTTAGCTACAAGGTTAGCTGAGCTAAATGTGGCATACATTAAAAAACCTTGACAAAATAAGGAAAATATCTTTTTTTTTCTTCATTTCATTCATATAATTTAAAGAAAAATACCTACCTATCCACCCTACACTTCAGTCCACTCCAGTATTATTTTTCTAAGTGTCTTCAATACAGATAGGCTATTAAAATTCTTGTTGATATTTTTATAGTCCTATTATTGAACATTAAAAAAAATCACTGGAGAAACTCATATAATGCCACAAACTCCTCTTATGACATAGATATTTCTAAATGGCCATGAATTCTTCTATATAAGGTCCTTTGATTAAAACAAAGGAAGTGAAATAAGGGAATCTCTCTCAAACCTTTGTACTGTAAATCTGTTCCTGGGCAAGAACCTACTCATTGCCCCACAAAGCAATGATGGAACAAGACCTGTGCATAACCCGGGGATACATAAGGGAAATGTTATATGATAAGTAAGGGAGGAAGCTGGCAGACAAAAACACACTAGCTTCTGTTTTCTGACCTAAGTATGCTGCTTTGGGCATTTTATAAAAATCTGTTAATAAACCCTGTGAAGGAGGAAGAAAACATTACAACTGGAAAAATTCCCATAAAGAGGTGGGAGACTGTAGGCTGAAATGTTCAGAAGTGACTAGAATGACAAGTTTCAAACCTCCCCCAATACTTGTATTTTCAAGAGACAGGTATCTATTTCCCAAAGCTCAGGTGCCTCAATAACGGCAAGCAGAGCACCAAACCCAGAGGTCCTCTGGTTCACCTTTGAAAGTTGTATAGTCCAGCAGAGGTCAGAGGAACTGCTGAAGTGCTGCCACTTACAAGAGAACTCGCAAGGCTTTTTAGCGCTCTGGCACTTAGCACAAACTTTTAAAAGTATTTTGGGGGACTTAATTGTTCAAGTAACACTTTATAATTAGCCCTTCTTATGCTGACCACACCCTCTGAAAATCAGATTCTTTAAATTGTCCCTTTTTTAGTATCTCAGAATGGAGGCTCCCTTCTTTCCCTAAAGAAAAAGGTTTGCTCCTCAGGCAAATTCTTGTCCTTGATCTGTCTACATCTGATGTTTATGCCTTTATGCCTCTCTATAGCCTCTTACTCCAGGCATAGTGACATTTACTTCAACAGAGCTCTGCCCAAGCGTTGTGCCGTAGTGACATATCCAGACTCGGTTCTTCTGTGCCTGCAGAAGTAAAAGATGTCCCATATGTATCAAGATGACAGGGCAATGTGTTGAGAACTTTTACATATGAAGAGTCTTAAGATACCAGATCAAAAGAGATTGCAGAAGTGATAAATGTCATTTATACACTGGCAGATTAATAATATGGCAAGGTCTGGATTGTCATCTAAACATCACCGGGAAAAGTTTGACAAGTCTGGGATAGCATGGCATGGCTATTTCTCTCATTTGGGCTGATATTTGCTTGATCTGCTCATATCTTAATAAGTTTGTTTTGAGCAGAAGAGCAACTCTGCATCTTCCCTCCTGGCAAAAGATACACAAAATACTTTTTTATCTCAATGAACAGTTTGCATTCTTCTGCAGGAATTCAGAAACTTGCTATTGCTAAAATATCCTCTGTCTTTTGGTAATGTGGTTGTATTAGTAATGGCAGATTGCCTTTGGTACTCCTTTGTTCTGAAGTTTTAGTAACAAAGTGTCTGGATACAAAACTTTGTCATATTACATTTTGAAGGTTTTGTAGCAGCAGAAAGCGGTGTGCGTCTATGAGCATTTATAATGGAGAAAATCTAAGTGATAAAGTGCACCTTTAACAAAATGACAGTAATTCAGTCTCAGACAGTGAATGCTATTATAGCCTCTTTTAAAGACTAAAATCAGTCAATTGAAATGACAATTATGATAATCCTCATGTAATGAAGATTATTTTGAAACAAAAATCGGTTTCGGTGTGTGTGCTGGTGAATGTGTGTGTATTTACGGTACCTAAGTACAATCTCAGTGTTCTATTTGGCTGGAAATTCTATGCAAATATACCAGTATTTTCTAACCATTCTGCTGGTTTCAGTTGACATTTAGTGTAAACCGATTTCTTTTAAAAAAAAAAGAAAACAAACAACAAAAAAACCTCCCTAAAAACAAGCTCTCTATATGTTTTGGCAAAATACTCTGAGCGTACAGCTTGGAGAAGTGGGCAGCCTTATAAAAGTGGTTAGCTTGATCAGTCTTAGGATATGACATGATAATTCCTCCCCAAAGCACTCCGTGCATTTACCCTGTGTTTTATCTTAACTTTCTAAAGGAAGCTCCTGTGAGCTTCCAACAAACCACATGGATAGTTAATAGTGAACAATAGTTCCAGCAAACATTATCCTAACTAGGAGTCAGTCTGTGACAGGTGGCCTGTCACAGTTATCTGGGCTGAAAGAGAACATACTGATCATCTGAATTTAGTTCTTATGTCAGCTAAGATTTTCAAAGAAGTCTAAGAGAACTAGGCATGTAATCCTACAAAACTACAACCAGAGTTATCATTTTTCTTGGGTTCCTTTGAAAAACTCGTTCTGTTTTAACAAACCAAGGCACTTACAAACATTGTAAAGAAGTAAAATGCCACAAAAGCCACAACAGACACGCACATACAGGGAGTTCAAATGAAGATAAGGAAAAGATTTGCTGGGGCAAAGGGGGTGGTAAAACAGGTAATAAGTACAAGATGACCATAGGCAACTTGCCTCCATGGTCTGACATGAATGTTACATAGAGCTTCTGCCCTATGAAACAGTTCTGACCTAAAATGCAGTAAATATTAGTATTAAGATTACAAAACACATTGGAGAGCTATACGAACACTTTAGTCAAACAAGGAAGATGCTTGTTAGTAAAATGTGGCTACACATTTTGTTTATTATTGGCTGCCTCAGTTGTTCTGAGTCTCATAATAATACTCCTTACCCACCTCTGCAAAATGCTTTTTAGGAAAATTGATATGTAAATATTGCTAAATGATTTTTGTTCAAGATTTTGTACCTTCCATTGCTCAGTTGATTTCGAAGTAGAGAACCAATGATAAGCCTCACAGAAAATCCCCAAGAGATTCCCTTAGGCCAGGTGGCAGTTTACCTGTAGTGTTTAGCAATCACATAGGATGCGTTTCTTCTTTGTTGAGGGATGGTAATTAGGATCAGGTGAATTTGTATTTTGCTTGAAGAGCTTTATTAATGTGAACTACCCTAAAAGTGGTAGTTCACATTAATAAAGCTGGTTATTTCTGGTTAATAAAGATGGTTATTTCTTCTTAGACCTGACCTAGTTCTAATAATTTGCCATTCAAAAGATGGAGAACTTAGATCTTTGCAGGAAGTTGTTACAATTCACTGTGAACAGTGGCCTAAAAGGGTTGCAGTATGCAGTCAAATACATTGGCACAGTAGGGAAATGTGATCTTTTCTAAGGCTATTATTCTAATCATTTCATCTAGTCCCTTGTCCAAATATAATATGCACTGGTACAAAGTTAATTTAATTTTTTTTAATCCTTGCAACAGTACAAAAACCCATGACAAAGCAGGGTGTCGAATATGTGCTTTTAGGAAGTCCTTCATTGCCTGTTAATTGTACAATGCAATTGTGTCAAAGTGGTCTAGATGACATTGCTCTGCTGACTGTTTTGTGGTGATGTTTAATAGCTGGAAGGCCAAATGCAGTAGCTGGCATTCACTTTCAATATGCCTTAGGTACTGGGTACGGTTTCACATGTACACATTTCAGTCATGAATAGCTGATTGTACCCTTCCACACACTCTT
>VYZV01044591.1:125873-135901 GCA_013401275.1 Pandion haliaetus | reverse complement strand
TAAAGAATATAAATATATGGGTATGAGAATATAAAAAAAGTAATCCTCATGCTTTCAAGTCTTTTTAAAACTACTTTTGTAATTTAAAAAAAAAGTGTTTATATATCTTGAGAAGGTATTTCCAAGGTTGAAATTTTGCAGATAATTTAGAACAGGTTTTCATTTAAATAAGTAACACTTTCTAAAGCTATAAATATGCATGATGAATGGTGTTACAGTCTACCTTAGAAGTTTAGATAAATTTCTTATGGGTTATACTTTTCTTAAGGCAATTATTCTACATATTTATTGTTAGCAATACAGCTTGTCCTGAGTTCTTGGTAGTGTGGATGTGTGTGTATGAATCTATTAGGATTATATGTTATTATCTCATCCACACACAGAAATGTGTTAGTTTAATTTGTGAATTCACATGTGTATGTATACATAGAAAATAAAAAATGACAGATCTTATCTTTTCTGGCTTGCTAATAACATAATGAACACCTTACCAAAGGAAAAAAGTCAGTGGCTCGTACTTGATAGAAAGAATTTGTGCTTAGGTACCTACAGGTAACACACTGCTTTTGAAGGTTGCATAGGTACAGAAGATACAGAAAACACATGGATCCCTGCTAACTTGTGTGCATGTGTATATGTATCTTTCAACTTTTTTTTTTTTTCCTATTTTTTTCACTCAGTAGTTTTTTGTGGTTCTTCCTTCTGGAAGCAAGCATGAGCTGTCAATAAGAATAGCTTTTCTGGCTCAATATGAGAAGCACAACATAGAAAATACCTCAGTCAAACACATGCTAAATGAAGGAAGAATGTGAAATTAATGTCTGCTTGTGTTACTATTTTGTGATACTTGCTGCTGTTAATAGCTTTACTCTGCAATTTGTGTTGATGTGTTTAATATTTTTGATGAAACAAACATCCCTGTTATGTTTTTATATATTTCTTGCATGAAACATCATTAGTATTGTTGAGACATGTGTTAAATTAAACTTGTGTTTATATTTAGGTTTATGAGTTAGATGGCATCCCCTTGATCCTGGACAACTGCAGCATTGATGACAACAATCCCTGTATCCTTTACAAAAGAATTCTAATTATTGAACATGACTCATAAGAAAAGGTGGGGGTTTAATGTATTTATGCCAGCAGTGCTTTCACTTGGTACCTAAGTCTAACTGGCTTCATGAGTTTCTAGGTTTTATTTAAATGCTTGGTTCAGAAGTGAGAAAACTCATAAATATACTTTCATTAACTGGATTCTAAGTAAGCTGAACTGTGGTTATATTCTGTTTCCTAAAATAACAAATATTACTGCTCTACAAATGTTAATTCAGAGAGCTAACTGTGATAGAAATCTGAATTAAGACTATGTTTGGGCATTGTATCAGATCTTGGAGCTTCTGCTTCAACTGCAGTCTATTCAGTAGACTGAAGTAAGTACCCCATCAATTCTATACGCTTATGAAATCTGACTGGAGAACTTACTCTAAGCACAGAGACAAAGCTAGCAAGCTGTAATGAAAATGTGTATAATTGAGAGGATTAATGATGCAGATTACTGAAATGTTGGGGAGATTTTAATATAAATGGCTTTGTGCTTCATATTTGGGACTTTTTTCTCCAAGGGTTTAAGAGCAGAGACTTTCCAAGATAGATTGCTATTAGAGGGAAATAACTTCATACTGAAGATAAACAGTTGTTAAGCAGACTTAATCCATCTCTTCATGAAGTGCATCGTAATCTTGCTGGTGTGTTCAGTGGGTGAGCTATTATTTTCTGTCATCTAATCATTAGCTCCTTGTAAGTTTCTGATAAGTGCATCTGGAAATCAAATGCCTTTCCTGTCAAGAGTAATGTCAGCTTTCTTATACTGAACCCATGAAACAGATTTTAAAAATTAATTTGTCAGAAAAAGCTCACTTTGTAACAAGTATCATAAAAAAAAGCAAAAAGAAAGTTGTGAAAATGTTACATGTTCTCATAATTGTGTGCTGTAGAACATCATCTACATATAAATATATCTTAAAAGGACGAAATAATGTAGGGACAGGTGATAGCAAAATGTTAACAACCTGGGTGGAGCAGCAATCGATGTTAAGTGTCCTCTGAGTTATTCACTTTGTTGCTTTCTATGCAAGGTTTTTATATTCATCACTATTCCTGTAGTTGGAGACCTGACAGTGTGTCTCTTGACAGTGCACTGAGTAGCAGAGTTGTGCTTCCACAGTCCGATTCTGGTGAGGGGCACTGCTGGATGTGGTGGGAAGGGCAGGGAAAGTTACCTTTCCCTAAGCAGAAGAGCAGCCCTGAGAAAACCTAGTAAGGAGTTTTGATCCCAAGTCATTCTTCCTTTGCTGGAAAGCACAGCTGTGGAGTGACTTTTAGAATTTCTTTCTAGGATTAATCCTTCATTATAGCTGTTAGTAAAAGAGGATAAAGTTTGAGGCCTTCAAAGAGTAGAGTTGTAATTTACGATCTTGAATTAAATGAAAGCAAAATACCATGGGAGCCTTTACTGCATTTTGAGCAATATGGAACTTCTTACACCTCTTCATACAGGCTGGCATTTTATGGCTATACTATAAACTCCTCACCAGAGGATAAAACTTTGCTTACTTGGTTTTTAAAGACTAACTAGATGTAATGATACCTCTTAATATGAGCTTTCACCACTGATCCATAGCATACAGTATTCAGGTATATGAAAAAGTAAGTAGCACTTGGGCAGAGGCGGGACTTGGCCTGCTGTGATGAATTTTGCTGCATCAGCAAACAGGAGCACAGCTTCTGGCTACTACTCGATTTATCATTTTGACCTAGAGCTATTCCAGGTGCTCTTGTGCTACTTGAAGTGAATGCTGCCCTGCTTCTTTCCTGCCTCTAACGTTCCTCATCTGCTGAGTTCTCAGCATGTCTTATGCAGGGAAGCAGAAGAGGATTTTGCAGTTTATGTCTGTCTCTACTTCCATCTGCTTTGCAGCATATTCTGCTATTTCTACACATCCCAAACCAAGTCATTAGTAGCATGTAGGTGCCTGACTCCATTGCATAACATTCCTCTGAAGAGATTCGACTGTTTTTCTCCTCCCTCTGTGCACCCAGTCTTGTCTGGCACAAATCCATTTTGTGATGCTTGTAAACCAAAGCAATGCTCTTACTAAGATTTGAAAGTCTACTTGCTTTCCTAAAATTGCCTGTGTTGTAACTTTGTGATCTAGAGTGAATATATTCTGTCTCTTTTCAAGGAAGATTAATTAAAAGGAAGTATTTAGGCAGCTCTTGAGCTGGCTGTTGAAAGAGTTGCCAAAATTCAAATAGGATCACTCAGTGGTGCAGCAGTTTGCCAAGTTCGATGTAGAAGGATGCAAGGGAAAGCTTGGTGTAGCTCTTCAGCCACAGTTCCTTCAGAGTCAGGTCCAGAAATTTCTCTTTATGTTGTTTCTAGTGCCTGTTTTTGTGGTTTCAGGCTGTGTTACTCGGATTTCTCCTTTAATAAACCTGATTGGAAAAAGTTTCATCCAGATTCCTTTCATATAAGAACAATTTAGATTTCTCGGTGAAGTGTACATGCACATTTTTGCTTGAACTTTATCTGTTTTGGAGACACCCAAGCTCTACAGTTAAGATGTCATTATGTTTTCTACTGAAAACAGAGTTGATATACTGATTTTTCTACATTTTACTAAGTTCTGCCTCCAAATTACACATACAAAATTTTCCAAAGAAAAATGTAACTTTTGTGGGAAAAGTGATAGGGGTTTTTTTCTGGACAGGGAAAAAAAATAATTTCCCTAAAGTATGCAATTCATCAGGAGAAGCTGGACTGCCATGTTAGATGTTAAAAGAGCTCTTTATTGCCTTTGAGAGAAGAAATCCTTTGATAAATATTTTTATCTGTAGTGTATGGAAGCACACTGAAAGAGGAGATACGTCTGCTCTTATCCTAAAATAAATTCCATTGTAAACCTGTCATTAGCTGAAAATTGCATCCTTTGAGATCCTAAACAGTTCTGTAATGTGCATAGAAATATCAGGAGGTTCATCACTTAGGAGATGGCTAGCTGAAGTTCAACTGACATGTTTGCATTGTTTTAACTTTTTAGGTTTTAATTCATCTTTCAGTGCCCAGTTTGGGAGAACTGTTATCTTGTCTAATTACATCTGAGACAGATTTGCATCTTTTACATTTATACTAAAAAGTAGTATTTTTTCCTTTAGGATATTTCATAAATAAAAGCAACAAAAAAAACCCCCACACTTGTTAGTAACAGGTATGAAGATGATTATGGACAGTTAAGAACAAATTTGCTGTACCTCTTGGAATTATTTGAATTGGTATTTTAAATTTTTAGCTACTATAACTTTGCATGGTTCCAAGTAAATTCAGTGGAGAAATGCTGAAAGATACCAGATTTTCAGCTGTTAGCTATTAGGCTTTTAGCACAGGGGAAAAGGTTAAACAGAGTGGGACTGGGGAGATGCAGTTCATTATAGACCTTGGGGTCTGAAGAGTTAAACTTCAGAGAAGGTTGAATGTCACTTTTAACTTTTTCTATAGCCTTTAAATCTTCTGTCTTGGATTGGCTGTATCCTAATCATAATGGTCCTTCTGTATTCAAAAGAAAAAAGGGTGTTTCAAAATGCAAGTGGACTTGTTTGCCTTTAGATTAAGGAGAGGTTCTTTCATGAGATAAATTTCTGGTTTTGAAAATTCAGTTTCTTGTTCTGCTTCTGAAAAGTTGGAAGCGTTGTGCTTTACTTATTTAACCTGTGTTTAAAAACAAAGAAATGAAACCTGCCACAGAATAGCAGAGTGGGTTGGAGATGCCCATCTGGGTAATACCAGAAAAAAATTACTCTAGATCCTGCTTTTCAGGTTATTTGGGTTGAAAAGGTGTTCTAAATTAAAATATCTTCTGTTTTGCTCTCTGAGCCACCATATTCCTCATCTCTGACAGGCTCTAGCATCAGACAAGAGCCCTTCTTTTTGTTCTTGTCTTTTACCTCATCCTAAGCTCTTACTTACCTTATCCTTCCAGCTTCATTTCTGACCTTTCACAAATTCCACTACTTTAAGGCAAACATAAGGAGGGAGGCTAGCCCATTCTGAGCAAAAGACTATTGACCCCAATCATACAAAAAAGGTGCTTATGAAAGACTTAGTTTAAACTAACTTGTTTATTATTGAGGACTTTTCAGTTTACATTAACTACATTGTCTTGGTTTTTTGCTACTTCCTAACATTTACACTCATGAGTAACACACAAAGATGTGCCTTTTTTGTTTGTTTGTTTGTTTAATGGCTGTCCCTGGATATATTTATTGCTATTTTAGGAAAAATATTATCCAAAGTGCTACAATGTAATAGCTGTTAGTTAGTGGTAAAAGTTGAAAATCAGAAGTGAAATGCAGTTTTGAAGATGGAATATTACTGTTTTTTCAGGATGCATGCCAATCTTACCCTTCTGAGATTCTTACATTAGGTGTCTTGATAAATTGATTTTGTGAATGGCTGAATTTAATTGGAATGACCTTATGTAAGTGTCCATATTATACTAACCCCTAATTAGGCTTGTTTTCTGTTAGCCAAAAGTGCAGTCATACTTGAAGAAAAAACATCCTGCTGGGGGGGATGTGTGTGTATGTACACACACATATATATCATAGAATGGTTTGGGTTGGAAGGGACCTTAAAGATCATCTAGTTCCAACCTGCCTACCATAGGCAGGGACATCTTCCACTAGACCAGGTTGCTCAAAGCCCCATTCAGCCTGGCCTTGAACACTTCCAGGGAGGGGGGATCTGCAACCTCTCTGGAAACCTCTTCCAGTGTCTCACCACCCTCACAGTAAAGAACTTCTTCTTTACATCTAATCTAAATCTACCCTCTTTCAGTTTGAAGTCATTACCCCTTGTCCTATCACTACATGCCCTTGTAAAAAGTCCCTCTTCAGCTTTCTTGTAGGCCCCCTTTAGGTACTGGAAGGCCACTGTAAGGTCTTCCAGGAGCCTTCTCTTCTCCAGGCTGAACTCTCTCAGCCTGTCTTCATAGGAGAGGTGCTCCAGCGCTCTGATCATCTTCATGGCCCTCCTCTGGACCCGCTCAAGCAGGGCCATGGGTTCTTACACTGGGGGCCCCAGAGCTGAATGCAGAACTCCAGGTGGGGTCTCATGGGAGCAGAGTAGAGGGGGAGAATCACCTCCCTTGACCTGTTAGCCATGCTGCTTTTGATGCAGCCCAGGATATGGTTGGCTTTCTGGGCTGCAAGCGCACATTGCTGGGTCATGTTGAGCTTCTCGTCAACCAATACCTCCAAGTCCTTCTCCGCAGGGCTGCTCTAAATGCACTCATCGCCCAGCCTGTATTTGTGCTTGGGATTGCTCTGACCCATGTGCACGACCTTGCACTTGGCTTTGTTGAACTTCATGAGGTTTGCATGGGCCCACCTCTCAATCCTGTCCAGGTCACTCTGGATGGCATCCCTTCCCTCCAGTGTGTCAACCGCACCACACAGCTTGGTATCATCAGCAAACTTGCTGAGAGTGCACTCAATCCCACTGTCCGTGTTGCTGACAAAGATGTTAAACAATGCTGGTCCCAATACTGACCCCTGAGGAATGCCGCTCGTCACTGGTGTCCACTCAGATATTGAGCCGTTGACTGCAACTCTTTGAGTGCGACCATCCATCCAACTCCTTATCCCCTGAGTGGTCCATCTGTCAAATCCATGTCTCTCCAATTTAGAGACAAGGTTGTTGTGTGGGACAGTGTCAAACACTTCGCATAAGTCCAGGCAGATGACGTCAGTTGCTCTTCCCTTATCCAACAATGCTGTAACCCGAAATTTGTCAGGCACAATTTGCCCTTACTGAAGCCATGCTGGCTGTTACCCATCACCTCCTTATTTTCCATATGCCTTAGCATAGTTTCCAGGAGGATCCGCTCCATGATCTTGCCAGGCACGGAGGTGAGACTGACTGGCCTGTAGTTCCCTGTGTCTTCCTTTTTTCCCTTCTTAAAAATGCTTATATATATGAGGAAACACCCATCTGGCTATGTTTTAGGAGTAAGACTCTTCAGCATTTGTGAAAGGAAAGCCTGTGGTTGCTGTGGATATCCATATATAGGCCCCTTAGTTTGAATAATGAATGAAAACATAGAAAATAAAAGTTAATTTTCAGATACTCCTTCCTTAAGCTTCTTCTGTGATGTTCAGTCTGAAAGTCATCTGAGGGGTAGATTGAAAATACTTTTGACTTCATGGCAGCAGCAAGTATAATTGTGGTTCATGAAACTTCTGGCTAAAGCTAGAAGAAATCAAGTTGCTATGGCCTACAACAATGGCAGTTTGTTTTTGTGAGATGCCAGCAAAGACTTTTGGGGGAGCTGACAGACGTTTTATTTCTAAGTTACAGAGTGCAACGTAAAACAGGCCACATACTGTAAAAAAGCCTCACAGCTGAACAGAAGCCAGTAGAAAGCAAAAGTCAGAGTGTGAGTTGACTTGTTAGGGTACGCCATCACACAGTTGAGCATTTTCACGTAAATGTGGCTATCTCATGTATGTTGGCAAGAAAATACAGCATAATGTTACATCAGTAATGGTTGCCTTTCTTTGGAAAGCTCACTTCAGGCACTGCCAATGCATTTAGTAGTTTGAGGTGATCTATTTGATTCTGTATTTTCATAAGCATACATAAAATCATGTTATTTCAGTGGATATGGTTAGTGCAAAGGACCTAGACTGCTGATGAAAGCAGTAACGACCTCCTCATGCCCAGTCAAGTTCTGCCCACTTGGAATAAATTACCCTTTTCTTCATCCTTTTGGCACTTGCTTTGCTGCACAGGTTTGGAGTCTACCTGGGCTAAATGGAAGTGTATTCTTTGGTAGAGGGCTTCAATTTTGCACTGTTGCAGGTTGCTGCTGCTGCAACCCATATCCTTGGACACAGAGCACTATTACAATCATATTTTCTGTAAACCAGTACTGATTGTGTTACTATGACTTTAACAAAAAAAGTAAATATTAAGTTTTTAGTGACCCAGCAGTGGTTGAGGTTGGCAGTGAAAGATTGGGACTTGTCAGCACAGGTAAAGAGCAGAAATTTGTTGGCCTGAACCTTTAGGTTCGTAGTACCAAAGACAATGCAATATATCAGCTGAGTGGAAGCCAACTACTATAGATGGAACTAGGATGAAAAGAAATGGTCAAGCAAGAAGAAATTGTATTGCCATATTCCAATTCAGACTAATTCAACTCCTGTGTGCTGCGAATTCTTCTTTAAGGAGAGTGGAGCATTTCTGGTTTGTGGCATATGCACAAACCTTAGCTCCTTCTCTGTATCTTACAATTATATTCAGATGAACTGGTCAGACTAGAAGCTGGAACAGGTACAAGTGTGGTTATTCATTGAGCAAGAACAGTCTGAGAGTGGCTTATTCCTTTCACCTTATTCAGCAGACCAAATCCTATCCTGTTCCTGCAAGTTGCTGTGAATTCTTCATAGCTATATTTTGTTAGATACTAATGGAGCCTTGGGGTCTGTGTGGCTCACAAGGGAATCCCTCAGTGTTGTATGATAAGGGGATTTTTCTTGGCTGCAGTGGTGGGCCAGTTTCCTAAGTGATTCCCAAGAGGCTTCAACTTTTGTTATTTCTCATGGTGAAGGGGGAAAAACACAGCTATTCCCAAACACTGCTTTTGGTTTTAGTTGGGAAGGTCATCTGCCCACCAATGCCTATTTCTGTCACTACGTATCAGGGTGTTTTTACACTCTTGAAATAAGCATTGCAAGTAACTAGTCTTGTTCTTACGGAAGTGTTAATGGACGAAAGAGGTCTGGATTCCATTCTAAGTAGGATTTTTCTATACGATATTGAATAAAGTGTCCTGAGTGGAATTGTTGTAAAGCTCTGAAGGGGGAGGATCTAGGTGCATGCTCCCAGTTGAAAAGGGTACAGGAGGCATTGTGCAACCCAATTTTATTTTAATTCGCTCTTGACATTGGCTTTAGAGCTGAAGAGTTGGGATAATACAACTTCTATGTCTTAACACATTGTTTATCTTTTCTGTATGTTGCAAACTCTTTGGGACAGAACTTAGTTAAAGGCGAAGAACCAACCAAAAAAACCTACCACATTAAGCATGATATTTGGTAGATCTAAATTCTGACTCAAAGACTGCAGTTCTGAAATGTTTATTGCAAGAAAATGTTTAGAATGAAAACAAAAATGTGAAGTTTTCTTGTGAGGTGTTCTACATCTACTAGCTATATCAGTAATCCACATTGTTCCCCAAGAAAAAACTTTCTTGTCAAATGTAACATTCTCCTAATATGAAAAAGACTTAAGACCACAGAAGCAGTGTGTGTGCAGTACAGGAAAAGATATTCTGCGAAATGAAAGCTCTGTCCCTTTTTTTTTTTCTTCCAGAAATGACCACAGATTGAATTTTGTGTTTGGACATTTAACAAAGTTATAATTTCTAATGGTATATTTCAGGTTGCTGATGCCATAATTTCAGGATACATTTTATTTAGTGCATCTATGCAGGATGTAGGATCATCCTATGTAGGATGATTAAAATACTGAAATTCAGAGTTCATGGGGAGGGGGGGAGTATTAATTTTCTTGAGAGTATATAAAATACTAAAGCAGATTTGCAGAGATGTAAATGTGAAGTCTCCTCTTCAGTATCTCACTTCCAGCCAGCTCGAGTAAGTGACAACTACCATCATTAAGAAACATGTGTGATATACAGGGTCCATCTTAGAGATGGAAGAAGTTTAACAGAGGTATACAGAGTGCAGGAAGGCTCTTTCAAATGTTACATTATAATATTTCTAATCCCTTGAGAAGAGTAATCTCTGTAGGCACCAACTCATGCATGTAAAAGTGAGGAATTAAAGTTAATAACTCTATTTCTAAGCCAAATATTGTCGTATTTGTCCTGTGCCCTAATCTTCTTGGTGGATTTAAATCCATGACAGGCTTGAATTCTTGAAAGAAAGCGGATCTTTAGTTACCA
>VYZV01044591.1:107678-125806 GCA_013401275.1 Pandion haliaetus | reverse complement strand
GCTAAAACATAATGTTTCGCTACTTTTATAGCTGAAACAGCTTGCTTGATTTTTCTGTAGACTTTCTTTTGAAAAATTCCCCTCTGGCCTGAGACGAAGCACAAGAAATTTGAGACCCAAAGGTTTTTGGTTTTTTTAAATAAAGCTAGGAGTGGTTCAAAAATACTGTTGAGAATGGAATGCCTTCTACAACCACCTTATCATATTTCAGTCTGTCTTCTTGTCATTGTTTCTTGCACGCCTCCAAAGAATATTCAGATGTCATATGGCCAACGCTTTGCATAATATCTTTATTCTGACATTTTTCTGTTGTCCCATTTTCGGTCACTATTATTAAAACAAGCTGTAACTTCAGCTGGCAAATGCATTGTCTCTTGTAGCTCCTTCCTAATCCTTAAATCGTTTTCCCTCACTTCCCCAGATCTTTGTTTAGACTTTGTTCTATTTCCAAAATGGTTTCCAAAATGTAACCTTCCCTTTCTCACTAAGGATATATTTGCAGTCTATTCCACTGACCTTGTTGATTTGTTCTTGTCTCTTGATGTTCTGAGATTTCTTCAAGGAGATGCAACCATTTCCTGAAATTGTAGCAGATATAATTGTGGCTAATGGCTATTTTGCAAAACATGGTAGAAAAACTTTAGTTGGTTATAATTTAGTTGCATCTTTCCAAACACCCATTTATTTAACAGTTGTTATTTTTGGATGCACCAGACGTCATCTGGTGTCTATGAGACTGGAACTGGAGTCTCATTTACCTTCATTGTTTTGATGATTTGTCATAAAATGACGTTTGAAATCACCAAAAGCAGCAGGGGTGGGAGTCATGCCATGTAAGTTATTCAAAGACCCTGAATCAATAAAATATTCAAGTACAATGCTGAAAGATAAGATGCATACAGATCCTTGTTGAATCTATATAAATAGATGAATCTCTAGAGGTTATACATAGAAAAAGAGCTTCTATCCAAATTGTGAGTCAGCTTATCTTGTCATCTACCTTAGAGTGATAAATTACAATTAGCTTGACCTCATCTCAGGTATTAACTAGGTTGGGTTTTTAAGTCTAGTGCCAAATTTTTGGAAGTTTTATTTGACTTCTATAATTCCCATTTTAAAGTGGTTTAGAAAAGCTGTTTATTTCTATATGTATGCATATAAATGCACATGAATAGATTTCTGTGTGTAGGTGGAGCTTTTTTCTTCACATGTCCAAGGAAATTTAAAATTACTACAGTCTGCCTGATACTCAATCAGTTTGTGAACACAGGAACCACCCCCCTATGCTTTAGTGCTTTACATCTCAATGTTTGTGGTGGGTTTTAATAGTAATTCAATACATGAGTTTCAACTTAATGGAATTTTGCATTTTTTTCTGTACCTGGGAAAAGAAGATAAGATAAGGCATTTTTAACAGTTAGGTAACAACAATTGAAGCTTTTTCTTTTTAATGTAACAACCTGCTAACTCCATGGTACCTCTTACAGATAGCTAACAGATTTAGTTGTCATGAATTCTTAAAAGGGGATTAGTGTAATAGAAGGGACTGCAAGAACAGTATATTGTAACTGTGGAGCATTAGTTTGAGATCGATCAAGAGTGTGATTCTTTCTGTTTTAAAACCAGATGATGTATAGTTACTCATAAATTATGGGTTTCTATTAAAAATGTAAGTCATAATTTTAAAAAAAATTGGCAGCCTAAGCAGCAAAAATGAATGTGTCATATTCATGGTTTTAAGCTAGTATTACAAGTCTGAGTATAGGAAAAAGTAAAACAAGCTAGAGGTTATGGCTTAAGTTTTTTTAAAGTTCTGTAAGTTTTGGCATAAGAGACATAATAAAAATAGCCTGACATAGCTAAACATGTACTATGGCTTTTGTAGCTCTGGAGTACTTGACTGAAATTTTGTGTTTAATTTTATAGTATACTAAGGTGTCTTGGCACTGTGCTTTTAAGTCCCACAGAGCATGAGAGGAGGCACATAGAATATGGATTAAATGTTGTTTAGTTGGCAGGCATTAAAGACTAATAGAAATCTGGGTATATAATACTGTTCAGTGGTGTCTTGTGTGATCTGTTAACCTAGAAATACTAGTGATCTAGGGAGAAAAATCCCCACATTGCTCTAGGTAAGAAATGTCGTAGTAACCCAAATTGCTGAAGTAGTAAACAGCACTTTAATGAACACTGGGTACCGTTTAGCTGGACATCACTGAAGTTGAGTATGTAGTTAAAAGCAGTCAAGCCTTGGAACTAAAAATGAGCCTCATGATTTGGCTCTGGGTGTCAGAACTAGACAGTACTGAAAATGTGTTTCTGAATGACCTGCAGAGCTTGAACTCTACTTGTGGGAGCATAGCTAGGAGTGAGAGGGCAATTGAATGTTGTGAGGTTTTGTTTTTCACTTTTTCTGAATTATTAATAGCCAGAAGGAGCAGGCAACTGTGTTGCACCTGTAATCAAATTGTGGCAGAATTTGTTACATAGCTCTGGTGCCTATGCTTCAAAAGGGGTGCTGAAAAATACAAATGAAGGGACGAGGTACAAGAATTACGCAAAGCTTGGGATATCTCTGCCAGTTTCTCTCTTTAGTTCATGCACAAGATGCTTACCGAGTGTCTTGATTATGATCTGTGAATTATTCTTTTTTTAATCTATAATGAAAATCAGTGTTTGGAAACAATTCTAAACAAACCTAAACCAGAAATAAATCACAGGCTGTACTGAATGAAATATTTACCTGTTGGAACAGTTCATTTAGGGACACAGTGAAATCTTCTGGTCAACGTTGGATGCCTTTCAGAAAAAGGCATAAAAATATCTTGTATGTGAAACAGAATTGACAGGCTTGATTTCAAGAATGGCTGACCTTTGGTTGTCTGTGTTCTGTGCAGAAGTGTTGGACAAGTATATTGTTGGCCATAGATACTTAAATGGGTGAACTTTCACTGAAAGTTATACGTGAGATGTAACATGCCTGTTTGTTGATTATACAGAAGATATCAGCCCAATTTTAAAGAAACCTGTATCCTACTAGGCACACTTTAAGAGATGGATTCATCATTGCAGATGATGGGTAGGAGGTTCAGAGACCGATACAAATACAGGTAGCCGGGAAGATGGTGTTTGTCTGCTAGAGGAACTGGTAGCTACTGGTGCAGGCGGTTAGTGAAGGCTTGGGAACTGGAGAAATATATTTAATCTACAGTTATTTTCTGGTATGGATGTTTCCTAATTTTGTAGGCTGTGAATTACAGAGAATGTTGCTTTAGTATTGAAACTATTGTGATGACTTTAAACTGAATAGTTTTGCCTCTTTGTCTATTCTGAGATGGTATTGTTTGAGATCTTCCTCTGGCAAAGCAATGTTCTTCTACAGTGTGGAATTCGAGCTGCAAGCCCCAGTTCAGTTTTTTGGGGATAGGTTTTCTGTCTTTACCAAAATATTTTGTGGCAGCAAATTTGTATGGGGAGTGCTTGCAGTAAGCATCAGCAGCCCACCCTGGTCTTCCTGTCCCAGTAAGGAGTAGGAAAGGGCTGGCTGCAGGCATCTCATTTCATGCCTGTCCAGTGAAGCTTTGCTGCCACGTAGTGGTGGAGATTGAAGCTTGTTTGGCAGTGGACGGTCCAACCTTCCTACTGATCTCTTGGACCAGGTGAGAGTTACCTGCAGCAGAAATGAACCTCTGCTTTAGGTTCCCTAGTGTTACAAATCTTATCCCTAAAAAGCGTGATCAGGAATAAATGCCTCTTCTAGCATCCAGTGGTGCCTCTCCACCTTGGAGCCTTCTAGGTTAGATGAGTTGTGCTGTGTCTGTTCTGCAAGGTCCAGGTAAAGCAGGGGAAGGAGGGACACACATTCCCAGCTGATAACAGCACTGCCTGTTTCTAGCTTTTAAACCCAGAATGTGGTGACGGCAGTCATAGGTGATAATAACTGCTGTGGAATAAATAAAAATACAGGCAACTGCAATATTTTAGACCTTTGTATTCTAACTTCTAGGCAGAGTATTTTAAGTTTGTATAAGCTGAATTCCTGAAGTTTTCTGATGCTCATAATTTAATGTCAGGTATCAGTCCAAAGCATTAATTCTGAAAATATGAATTAGCTTCTTTAAGTAAATAAATTAAGATAAAACCTTCAGTTCTTAGCATTTCCTGTGATTATTTTTTTTGGTAATGTCTTAAGGACAAGTAAAAGTTATGTAAAAAAGGTAAAGTAGTTGTAAAGAATTGCTATCATCTTAGACAGCTTCTAGGACTTCATAAAACTACTAAAACCCCCAACAGGGAGGAACCTGTAGAGCTCTGTAAGTAATTTGGCTGGCTGTGAGGGACCAAAATCCTGACTGTCTACTACATGTGGTCAATCACGGCACATTGATCCAAACTGTGACTAACAGTTGCAGTAGCTGTCTAGAGACCTCTTTTAATGGTGAGAAGAATTATCTTCAAGTTGCTCTGAAACAAAAGTACTTAAAAGGACTGAAAGACTTGAAGGGGAAATGGTTTATGTCTTTTCAGTTTGGTCCAGTCAGGTCTGTAAGTGGAAGTGATTCTTCTAACATGACGCTCTAGTATTTCACTCCTGTCTGCAGAAGTTTTAGTGATAATTGGATTACTTGTTGAAGACCAGAAAGAAGTATAATTAACAAGAATTATATTTTCATTATCTCTGGTTTCTAGCTCTATAGACCTGTTCCAGAAAGCTCTTAGAGAAGTTGGGTGGCTTTAGCTGTTGCATAAACAGTCCATTTGACTAGGGTTCCATCCCATGTAGGTTGTCTTTCTTGATAAGGTTTTGTATCTCTTCCCATATTTGATTAAAATGTAGTTAATATTTAAATAGTCAAAAATCCTATTTAAATGAGGTAATGGAATTGGGCAAAGAATATCCTCTTTTTCTCATTAGGCCAAATTACTCTTAAGGAAGAAAGTTTCCTAAGAAATCATTTAATTATTGAAAACCAACTGTAGTGCAGGAAATGGTCTAACTAAAAAAAAAAAAAGTATCTACACAATGTAATAAATCAAACTGTGCACCAAGGATGTTATATTTAGAAATTCGTCAGTATTAATAACTATCAAGCGGACTTAAGAAAACAGATGTATGTATTTCATTCTCCTTGTCGCCACTTTTCAGTATCCTATATTAGTTAATGATAATACTTAACTTTTAAAACTTACTACTTGCCTTTTTCAAGCGACATACTTTCAAGATTACTTAGGCATTGCTGCATATCTACCTCATCAGATTCAAACCTCATTAATAATTATGCCTACTATCCTTCAGCCATAGAATTCAAATTGGTTTATAGAACAATTCATAGGGGTCCTGGTGGCTGCAATAGACTCGCCAATAACATTTACTCCAAATCCTAATAAGAGAATGAAAAGCCAGAATACTCTCTTTGGGAAATGGTTTGTAAGTCCTTCTCTCCAGTAATGCGTCACAATAGGATATTGGTTAGCGACTCCTGACAGTATGCGGTTGTATTTTCATACACCATTAAACTTGTAAAACAGTCACTGTGCTATTGCCAGCATTGACTCTAGCAACCTCTTGTAGCAGAATCCTTATGAAAAGAAACAAGGGAATTGTGAAAAGTTCCCTTCGCAGTCAATGGCAAAACTTCCACAGGATTTAGTAGCATAGATTTTCATGGTTTATGTTGATTCCGGATAGGAAAATTTTTCATCTCCTAGGGCAGATTGCCAACACATTTTCTCTACCTCTCTTCCTTTCTCCCTGTATGCTCCCCTCCATGACAATTGAAGTTATGACCCAGAGGAGTTTAGATGATAAATTTTAAATTGCTGTACGAAGATGTTACACAAGTATGGAACATGGGGCAAGTTGATTCAGTTTTGTTATTGCTTGTATAAGTCAAAATAACATAGGAAACCCATAGTATACAGTGCTGATGGATTTTGAAAAAGAGTTGCTGTAAATGCGTACCAATGTTTGCTTTCGTTCCCTAAACACAGTCTAGTAATGAAGCTCCTGCAAAATGAAATGAAAATTTCTCTTTCTTTTGTATGCCTTCTGCACTGCGACAGAGATGCTGTAATCTTTACTTGCTTGTCTATAATATTAATTAATTTGAGAGTGCAGTATGTCCTCTTGGAAAAACCTAGACAAGTCTATGCAATCAGATCTACTGTGCGTGCTGCATTTCTTTTCTTTTATGCAGTTTCACAACAAACAGGCTCATGCTCTTATTTGTAGTAACTATGGAAACTTTAGAAGCTCTCTTTCTAAAGCTGAGCATACAATAAAGTGCTTAAAGTGTTGGTAGGATTAGAGACTCTAGAATATGTTTAATTTTCTCTCTGTGTCTCTGTCTTTGGAGAGGAGCAAGAAGGTAATGTGAATATTAGCTGGGGACTAGCTTTAATCTCTGCTGACACTTAAGTCTGTCTAGGTCTGCACACAGCCATCCAAAGGTCTTAGCCTCACACAGCATGTGAACAAGGGAAATCATGCATATTCATGATTGAATTTACAATGGAAAACCTACATACAGAAAAGAGTTTTTGAGTGAGTGAAAACGTTATTGAAACCATTCTGCAGCTTCAGCTACAGTAGTCAATAATGATAAATGCCATAATGATGATAGAGTTCATAAGATAATGGGGATGTCTTAGATATTATGCAAGCATGAATGGATATGATAATAGGAAAATATCATTTGCTGTGGGGTTTAGCAGTGTTTTTGTGTTGAAGGAGATAAAGATGATGGTAACAGGATTATTCCCAAGGCTAATACACAAAAAAAAATTTTTGAGAGTACTTTTTTCTCTGTGTGGCACTTTGTGTGATTGTGTACTGCCACCCTTTGAAAATTGCTTCTATTTTTTTTAGCAGGTATTCTTGTATGCGAGTGCTGTATTTTATGCAGAGCTGTATTTCAGGAACACAAACAAGAGAAGTCTGCTCCTCATCCCAGGAGCAGAGCCAGGGAGGGTGGTAGTATGTTTCTCACAGTCCATTGGGAGAACTTCATGTTACTTTTTCGCACTCGTGAAATGCCCTAAATCAGACCTTGGAAAGACCTGCTAGGTGTCAGCCTTTGTTCATCTGCATTCATCAGCTTGCATACTTTACTATTCTGAAATTTATTTCTTACCATTAGAGCTGATGAGTGAGATTCTGCTCATACATTATTTTATTTCTTTGGTATTTTATTGTTGTTTTATATACTCAAACATAACCTGCAGTGGAAATACTCAGTTTATATAACTTATATGTAGCTTGGCACCTGTATTCTCACTTAACTATAGTAGTGATGTGCTGAGAGAAGAGAATACATTGATATTCTCTGTCATGTTCACCTAGTAAGGCTTTGATGTGATACATAATTTTGGTTTGGTTTTTTGTTTTGTTTTTTTTTTTTTAATTTCTCTCATCTGTCATTACCTCTTGCCAGAATTTTTTTAAATGAAGGAGGTGTGCAGCATGTTTCCCGACAAAGTGTGAAGAACTCTGTCAGAAAAAAACCCTATAGTTATTACTGCCTTGCCATTTTTGATTTTCAGTTCTGGGCTGCTTAAATGTGAAAATAAATATAAATTGCTATTAAAGGTAGGGGGCTGTTTTACTGATGCATGCCTATGCAGGATTGTTCCCTAGCATGTATGTTTCTTGTGATGTTTGTCCAAGCTACTCTTCATCTAAGCCCTTCTCTCTCTGTTGAGGATTCCTTGTATGCTTTTTATTTCAGTCTCTTCTCTATTCTTCTTTGGCATCTAAGTAGCACTGTGGTTAGGTGTAGTCATAAACTTTTTTTTCTTTTTGGTCTCCTGTATTCTTAATTTATCACTTCTCCTCTCTTAAAATGTAAGCTTGTGAAGGCAGGATCTGGTCTTATATTAAGAAAGCTGCTTCTGCTACATGCGGTTGTTCATCCATCCACATTGCCTGGTGCATCCAACAACCAAGCGTGAGAGACTGTCTGTGCCAAAAGTGTATAAGCCTAAGGGGTAGTTGGAGGTGGCAGCAAGGTAGGCACAGCAGTCAGTGCAAGGTGTGCAGAGAAAATGGCAAGACTGCTACTGTAATAATGTGCATGCAGTGGTACTGGATTTTCCAAATGCTGTCACGATACATTGTGTAAGAAAGTCCGCTTCCGGTATTTTACTGTTTTGGCTGAAGTTCCCATCTTCCACAATTGAGGAGTTTTCCCCTCCAGTCACCCCTTGGCAAATGCCCGTAAGAGCACTATCTTATCTCTGTGCTTAGACACTGTCCAACCCAAAAGACGTCAAGGAGATGAGTAAATTATGCATATTCTTCTACTGGATGTGAAGCTACATGTAGTAAATAATTGGTGCCCTGCAGGCAAACCACTTTTGTATGATTCAGAATGGCTTGCCCTCCCATATGGGTAACTTGGGAAAGATTATATCATAACATAGCTTTTCAGCTGCAGAATTGGGGCTAACATCTCTGACACTTCATAAAATGAACACTGTAGTTCACTTGGAAGATGCCTGACTGATAATCCTGGGAATTTAAATCCTTTGTCTATGGCCCTGACATGTGCCTCAATCCTAGCCTCGAGGGACCACCTTAGAAGGTGAATGAGTTGCAGCTTGTGCCCATTTAAACATGAGCAGGAGCTACCTGTTGGTGATCTTAATGTCTGTTCTGTTGGCAAGTTTGTAAAAGCAACCAGGCACAAAGAACCGAGTTTAGATAACATGGGAGACACTTAAAAATATTTAACTTCTAATGCTATTTGCACTATTTTCAGTTGTTAACCTGGATATGTTTCTCTTTTTCTACATTTCTTCAGCTTGTACAGTAAAAATAATAGTTGTCTTCTTTCTTGTAGCTGATTTACAGCTCATTTTGTTTGCCAGTTCTTGGAGGTGCAGTGTTGAAGTGTTCGGATCATAAACACAGTAACTGACTTTTCTTTTTTTAATATTTTTTTCTTAAATCTCACCAGTAAGATCATTGGAACATTTCAATTAACTGTAATTTTGGTTTAAAACAATATGTCCTAATTCCTGCAGTTCATTTGAGTTTTGTTTTGGTTTTTTAATTCAAGATAAAACCTAGTAAACTTGCCTGAAGTTAATGGACATACCTCATTTAAACTTCAATTACCTCATATGCAAGTATTTGCAGGTTCAGAATCATTGCCTGTAAATGTCTTTTTCTAACCCTTGATTTCTGCTGTTTTTCTGAGTTTGAGGAGCAGGGGGCATCAGGGGGAGGGGAACACAGTAATAAATTAAAATAAGCATAATTGCATCTTTAAATAAATAAATTATCCTTAACTTTGTCCAACAGTTGTGAACCAGTGGGCAGTATATGCTATCCGAAATCTCACTGAACAGAATGAGAGAAACCAAGAGCTTATTGCACAGATGGAGGAGAAGGGGCTGGCAGACAATTCTGCCCTTGAGAATATGGGTTTAGAGATAGAGAAACGACATGACAAGTTAATTCTGAGATCTGTCAGGAAAAAGCCCTCATGAACAAAAGATGAAGAAGAGTCGAATCACTAAAAGAGGATTTCTCTTTTAAAATATTTTTCCCTGCTCAGGCAATCAAGATTTCTTCAGTTTTAGTTCCAGTCTGCTGGAAGTGTTACATTCAGAAAAACTGCCAAATGATACTTCTGCCTCACTGTTGTAAACAAAAGGACACCTACGCATTTTCTAAATACCTAGGTAAATTAACCTATGGAAAAAGATCCTTCTTTTCAAATGGTTGAAATTTCATTACTTTCTTGTTTTGTTAGTAGAAAAATGTCATGTGTGCAGTATTGAGTTGTTATAATTTCCGTTGCTGAACCTGGAGATAACAATCGTTAAAAACTCAACAAAGAAATAACTGCTTTGCAGTCTGTCTTCTCTGTTTAAAAGATCTATGCTGAGTCAGGGCTAAACAATGAAAGTTACTAATTTGCAGTCATAGTGCTTAAATATCTCTGCGGTGGAACATTGCTGTACATAAATATTTAGTGAATTAAATACAACATGCCTCCTCTGTGTTTAAATTATTAGTAAATTGTCTTTTCTACCTTGTTACCTTTCAGTCTTCATGACAAGTATATTAAAAACAAAGCTGAAGCTGTTGTGGCAACAGATGCTACGTTCCTTTGCACTGGGGCATGTCTCTGTTTTGGAGACTTGGGGTGTTTGTTTGAATTTTATTTGTTCCTTTGGATGGTAAGTCAGCCCACTTTCCTTTTATTTTGCACTTCTCATGGGTTTTCTGAACTCTGGCAGACTGCTGAAGAGGTAGTTTCTCACTGTGATTAATTCTAGCGGTTTCTTTTCACCCCTCTGCCTTTCCAAAACATTGACAAAACTCATTTCCAGTTAATTAATTCAAGAGAGGCAGAAGAATGGAAGGCCCTGCCTCTTCATTTTGGGTACCCTCCTATATTGTTGTTGGACCCTGCCACTGTGGAATGTGGCATGAATGAGATGGGGGGAGAAGGGGGGGGAAGAAAGGACGGGGGCATGGTTAACTCTGTGTGTGCCATAGCTTTGCCCTGGTAGCCAAGAAGTGTAATCCTCCATGCATAAGCAAAACAAGAATTACAGCTTAATATTACTAGCACTTGTGTATCATTGCTGTCATTTGGTTATCTTCAGTTGTGTCTAACAAGAAGGTCCCGGAAAAGTTAAATTGGTCATGTTGTTGTCATCATTTAATCCCATTCTTAAATGGAAAGGCAAGTTTATGTCCTGAAACTACATGTACATGTAACAGACATTCAGCCACGTGCATCAGTTTTTGCTTCTTCAATTTGTGTTTTAATTTGAAAATGAAAAAAAACCACATGATACTTTGAACTATGAGAAATACATAGTAATACTTAAAACTGGTGGTGAGCATAGCTGGACTTACTAAGATCTTTTGAAGTTAACCATAAGATTTCAATGTCTATCATAAGATTTCAGTGTCTACCATGCTGACCAGGTGGGACTATGGAATTGACCTAGTGGGATTTTAGTCACCTGTTGGTTTTAAAGGCAACGATACAAAACTGCTGTCCTTAGCCATTTATTATGTAAAGGCTGTATATGAAGGGATAATGGCAATAAGAACAAAGATTGTAATTTTTGTTGGTTTTAGTGACTTCTTACTGTAAAAATAAATGGGGAGAAAAGTCTTCTTTGCTTCAGCAAAGAATAAATATGAATATAAGGAAAGTGCTTTATTTGCTTTTTAAAAATAATTTGACAGGAACATTTCAGCAGGCATTAAAAGCTGTTGTGTTTAAGTGCTGGTTTATAAAACAATTTCTTATACACGTAGGTGCCTTTTGCTAGCTGAATGGAAAAGGATATATAGTTTTGGTTCTTGAGCACATGGACTATCAGATTGTGGTTTCTCAATGATTTCCATAAGCCTTAATTCTTGTGTTTAGGCCAGAATTCATTTAGCAGTTTAATTACTGTTTCACATAAGATTCACAGCTGGTTTTGTTTGGGTTTTTTAATCCTTATAACACAACACAAAATTCATACTTCTAGTACCTAAATGGCAAAAAAAAGAATTCTACTCTTTAAAAAAAAAAAAAAAAAATTACTCAGAAGGCTACATCATTCAACTTTAGAAGGAAAGAATTAAACTTTTGCCAACGAAGGAGCATCAAATATAACAGCACCTAGAAATAAAGTGAAGTCATTTTCAACTGAGCAATTTTAAAACTTCAAACATTTTTATTTTAGCACCACTACTTTGGAAACTCATGTTAGATAATTTAACGAAATGAGGAAAAAAAAGCATAGTTATCCTGCACAGAAAATGAACTTTCTGTGTAACGAAAAAATGCAAAGAATTTCCTTTTATTTAGGGTAATAAAGAGTTAAAATCCTGTTCACAAAGCAAATCCAGAAAGAACTTAGGTTGTGGAAAAAGCAGTGGGAGTCCCTTTTTCCTTTTAAGCAGTTGGGAATAGACGGGGGTTTTTAACTTGATGGTTGTGTACCCACCAATGGAATACACGCAAACCCATAAATATAAGCCAAATAATAACAAACACAAATAAATAAAAGGGTTTTGTGTCTTTCCGTACATAGTGGAGTAATAGTTGTGTTTTCTAAATGGGAAATGTAGGGCTTTCACAGTGGAGAACATGCTGATTACTGTATTGTGAGTGGCTGGCTTTTGATTTTCCTAGATGGATTAATTCTCAGAACACAACAGCTTCCCTGTCCTCCCCCAGTGGAGTCCCAGTCTCCAATAGGCTTGTTTTATATGCTAGGGGATTAATACAGCACAGCAATCAGTCATAAAAAGCAAGCTTTATTGAGTTTGTAAAGGGGCAGAACAGTCAGATCAAGTCTTGTGACCACCTTATTGCTTTTGAGTGCTTTCAAACAATAGTGATCAGCTCTTTTTTTTTTTTTTTTTTAAAGGTCTATTTTTTATTAAAAGGGAATAGGGAGTTGGTTTTTCATCATAAGTGGACAGATTTTTAAAGAGCTTTCTTGCAAATTGTGAGAAATAGGCTTAAATGTTTGCAAAGCTCTGAATTTTTACTGCTGCTAATAATTTAGATTTGTCTAAAGTGCTTGTAAAATACATTTTTAAATGCAACCAACAAAATTAAAATGCCAGGCAGTTAATACCATTGTCACAATCTTTATTTAGGGGTTGACTTTATATTTTGAGGTTGACGTGAGTGTTTGCCTAGTGAGACTCCAAAAAAAACCTCAAATCAAAATGAACTAAATTGAAAATGAAAAGTGCAAATGAGAAAGTAATAAAAATGTGGGGCTATACCCAAAATTACCTTAAATCTTTATAGCTAGCCTTATCTATATCGTTGGCTTATGTTGACTTAGAATTTGCTGTCGTCTTACAGTACTCTAAGTAGACTTCTTCGCATTAAATGTTGGGGCGGGGGCGGGGGGGGGAATTTACGCAGGAACGCAGAAGAACGCCGTTTTCCCTTGCCTTTTCCCTTCCTTCTTAAAGTCCCTAAGGCTTCCTTCTGCACTATACGCCACCCCTTTGGCATCCGAAGGTGACGGTGGCAGCCGGGGGCAGGGATGGAAGGTGAGCGGGGCCGGGGCTGTGCCCGCCGTCCCGGGGCGGGCGCGGCGGAGCTCCGCGGTGCCGGAGTCCCGTCGGTGCTGTCCAAGGTTCTGACGAACAGTGCCCGGCGCTCTGCGGGAGAGCTCGGCGAACCTCCCGGCTCCTTCCCGGGGAAAGCTGTTGCATACTTGAGTTGCCACTGGTTTCCTAATGGCCTTTCGAGTTTCTCTGCGCTACGTTGAGGTCACAGCTGGGTAGCAGTGTGCGTGCTGTTTTTAAAGTATGCTTGAAGACAAATATTTCTTGCCGGGTTACATGTGGAAGGTATAGGTCTTTGGTGTTTATGGGTAGACCTGTTAGCGGTGTCTCTGTAGGGAGAAGTGATGCTTTCCATGTTAAGATCCGGTTCCAGTTGCTTGTAGCTTGGCCAGATAGTAAAGATTCATGCAGAAATTTTGCGTGCTGCTTTAGGGTTAAGTGGTTTCTTGACGGGAGCATTCTCTCACAGTCATTTCTGATAAGATTCAGTCATTTATGAGGATGAGAAACTGGCATTGATGTTAAAAAAATTATTTTAGGGATACTATTAAAGGCAAACTATTCCCAATATAAATGAGAGTTATGCATTTTCCACTGTCATAGTCCAGTCCAAATTTGGCCACATTGTAAACTCTGGAAATCCTTAATTTATACATTGTAAGGAGAGACTTGAGAGCTGAGCTACTAAATTTGTTGAAGTTGCTTTTGCATTGTCTTTGTTCCAGTCATGAATCCAGGGTCTGTACAGGACATTTTCAACAGCCATTGCTCCTCACTAGTGTGGTGCTGGTAAAAGAAATCAAGAACTGAGTGGTTCTCAGCACTTCTCTGAGAGCTGCCTGGTGGTGTCCATCTAATGTGGAGTTAGGAACTGCTTAGACTGGAGAAGGCAGCAACAAATAAAAATGGATCTCAGAGGGTGAGAAAGGGAGGAGTTCAGGTCCAAAAGAAGGCTGCTGGAGATGGGAAACACATTATTAGTCTGTTTGTAAAACAAATGAGGGAGTATGATTGGTTTGCATCATTCTTCCTAGACTCTGACAGTTTTAGAGGTTTGCTGTCCAAAAGGTATCCTTTACGAAGAGCCTTCCCTCTCCAGGCTACGATCGAAGCAATGTGTAGTTTCACCCCAAATTTATTTTGTACAGGATTGGCAATGTAGTACTTTTACTTGCCTTATGAGAATCAAGGATGCTCTGCTATCTGGCTCAGCATTTTCTGCAGCCTTACAGCTTACTCTGAAAGTAGTATCTAATTCAGAAAATAGTTAAATATTTAAAATATTTAAATTGGAAACAGAAAATACATTAATAAATCAAAGAATTCTAATTTTTCATGTCTTTTCATAGGAAGGGAAAAAGCAGCTGGAGGTAAAGACAGATGGAAGTCCAGAGCATTTAAAATTAACCTCATCCTCTTTTTGCTGCGTAGCATCTCACCTCAGTTCAGAAGCAAAGCTAACACCTCACCAGTTGTGATGTAGAGACGTTACTGCAGTTCCATTAGTAAGATGCACTGTGATTTGCACATGGTCTTGTTTAAACTTCAGGTGACTTCCATAACATATTTACGCTAGGCTCAAAAGTTTCCTATGGTTTTTGAGTATAAGCAAACATAAGTTTAGAGACAATCACGCAAAAGGGATTTCTGTTTAAATTTTCACTTTGTCATTCCAGAAATATTTCAACCTGTCCATCCGCTAGTGGAGTTGTTATGCAATGCCTTTAGTTTTGGTGGGGTGTTTTGTAATAATTCAAGAGTTCTGAATATCTTAATACTTTTTGACATGTGTTCATAGCCAGTATTTGTTATAAGATGAACAGTCCAAACTCTTAATTTGTTTTTTGGTGGGGTTGTTCTTAAGAGGTTTTCTTCTCATGGGGTTTTGAAAATGTGATCAAAGTAGGCAACAAAAGCTATGTTCCCTAAGGAAAAAAAAAAAAAATCTAAAAAATATATCTGAAATGTGTGAATGGAACCAGCCTCTCAATGGTGGCATTAACTCTAAAGCCTAAGCATTGCAAATTTTGGTCATGATAGCTATTCTACTGTTGATCTCTTTTTTCTGAAATATGTGTTTATGTTGTATTCACAGTACAATAATAAGGAAAAAACATAATTATGTAATTTATCTTAAATATCAAATCCTAACTCTGGGTATAGAGGGGATTTTCAGCTGTTAGCTTGGGTTCTTTGGGCTTTGAAATTGTGTTTACTGAAAGCTTTTATAAAGCTGAATCCTTCTATTATTACGTACCTTTAAAAATCTATCCTTTGTGAGCTATTTAATGAATGCTTATAAAAGCATTTTCTTAGGCTTTAATGATAAATTCTTTATATATGTTTTTAAATGTATTTAAACAACTTTAATGATAAATCAGTTTAACACTGAGCATTGGCATGTCATGTGTTGTTTGACACATTTCTCTCAGAACAGATGATGGAACTAGTGCATGTGGGTTTTTGTAAGATAAACTGCTTATGGGCAAATTGGGGAACAAACAGGGAAGTAAGCGTTCATGACAAAGGACTTTCTTGTAGCTAATTACTTACATAATTCAGAGCTTGACTAGCTAAACGGTAAGTGTTGATTCCTTCCCGATCATTTCTGAAAATACTTTGTTATTGGAAATGTCAAGAAGTGATACTGAATTTGTGTAGAGCGATGCCTAGGAAGAACAGTGGAAAGAGTGATGAGAACCTATCGTGTTCTTTTTGGAGTTGCGATCTCATGTTGCAAGGCCAGTGTCTGGGGCTGGGCTTTGCAATGTATTTTTTTTAGTTGGGGGTTTTGGGAGAGGGGTGAAAGAATCCATTTGCTGCTTCAGTTTACCTCTTTATTAAATGAGAATGAAATTGCCTACATTTGCTATAGAACTTTTTCAGCTGTTAATGTTATATGTAAGAATTAAAGTGGAGGAGGGGAAGAGCATGCTGGAAGAATATGTAAGACAGGCTGACTAAAAAAGATTAGATCTAGAAATACAGACCTAAACAGTCTAAGCTGTCTGTGTTTAAAAAAAGGTCCTCTGGCAGGGCAAAAGTAGCTTATTACTTTGGGGGTGATTTTAAAAGAGAAAAAAAAACCCCAAACATAAGTTGTTGATAAACCAATTCAAAGATCATGTTTTCCCAGACATAGGTTGTAGAGCATTCAGATCCTTACCCCCTTTATTCTGCACTATCAAAAAACCTGCAGTATTGCGTGTGCACTAATAAACAGGAAAGTGTTGGGCCAACAATATTAACAAAAAGAAACATACAACTGTCTTGTATTACCCCATGTTCCCCTTCAGACTGCTGGGGCAGCCCTCCTCTTCTGCCCATCATGATAGGGTCTGCCAGAAGTGCTAGTTTGTCAACAAGACTGAGCGCTCTGCATCAAAGGCAGTCTTCCAGCCTTGCTCAGAATACTTAAGATAAAAGAGGTAAACCGAGCTTCTCTGAGACAAATGTATATTCCACCTGCCTGTAGTTTCTGTCAATTCAATCTGAGATTCATTTTCTCAAAATGTTTTGAGAAGTCTTGGCAAAAATGTTAACAGAAGCACTTCATAAGGGAATAATGGATGAAAATGCCTAGTTCCTTCCTGGGAAAAAAAAAGCATTCTTACTGACTAATACCTGTGAGGAGTCTCATCCTCAATGTCAAGTCTTCTCAGCTGGACCCACAGGCTTGAGTACATCACTTTTACCAATCGCTGAGGGCAAAGTGCATGCATAGCACTGTTAGAAATCAGCAAGGGTTTTTACTAATAGTGTCATTAAAATTACAGCACGTTCTTCATCATTCTAAATGTTTGTGTATCATCCAAGTCTTTGCAGGGTGGCCTCACGTTCTTTTCCTTGCCTTGTAAACTCTTTGTTACAGGAGTTGTTCATTACTGCATTTAGACAGACCTTGGCACCTACTCTCTCCTCTCAACTGCTCTCTGGGCCAACATTAAATACTAGTTAATAAGCAGGGGTTTTTTAGCCACATATTTTATAAAGTGGTGCACTTCCAATATTTGGCCTGAGCCCATGTCTATTTAGTGATACCAAGACATGTCTGAAGAGTGTCCTCCTCAATTCTGTGTATTTTTCATTGTCAGTGCTTGTCGTGGTTTAACCCCAGCCAGCAACTAAGCACTACGCAGCTGCTCACTCACTTCCCCCCCAACCCCAGTGGGATGGGTGAGAAAATCAGGAAAAGAAGTAAAACTCGTGGGTTGAGATAAGAACAGTTTAATAGAACAGAAAAGAAGAAACTAATAATGATAATGATAACACTAATGAAATGACAACAGTAATAATAAAAGGGTTGGAATATACAAGTGATGCACAGTGCGATTGCTCACCACCCGCCAACTGACGCCCCGTTAGTCCCTGAGCGGCGACCCCCTCCCCAGTTCATACCCATCACATGGTATGGAATACCCTGTTAGCCACTTCGGGTCAGCTGCCCTGACTGTGTTCCCTCCCAATTTCTTGTGCCCCTCCAGCTCTCTTGCTGGCTGGGCATCAGAAGCCGAAAAGCCTTGACTTTAGACTAAACATTACTTAGCAACAACTGAAAACATCAGTGTGTTATCAACATTCTTCTCATACCTAACTCAAAAACATAGCACTATACCAGCTACTAGGAAGACAATTAACTCTATCCCAGCTGAAACCAGGACAGTGCTTTATTTGAAATTGCAGCTATCCATTGTGAGCCTGCACTCCATGGGTTAAAGTGTATTTTGATATTAGAACAAGCTTTCATTATGTTTTCCCTCTTTCTCCCCTTCTCCCACCCCCCACAATTTGGAACTTTAAGCTTTCTAGTTAAGCTATTATGGTGGCCATAAACAGGTGCGTGCTTTACAGAGGGTCTCATTCTGTATTTTCCACTGGTGTCCCTGGCCTTCTGAACTCCCCTTTGCTACCTCCTTCCCCCTCAATAATTTTTTATGAATGATAGCTTTTCAACACCCTGGGAACAGCTTGTTGGGAAAAACACTCTTCATGGGGTGCAGTCAAATCCTACACATTTCTTCAAGGGAGTTTTATGAAAGGAATGGTACTGTGTTGCAGGTATGACGTATGCATG
>VYZV01044591.1:83035-101034 GCA_013401275.1 Pandion haliaetus | reverse complement strand
GCTCCCGAAGGTGGCCGTAACCCCATGGTAAAAACCGCGCTGAAGCAGTGTGAGACGGGAGAGCAGCCCGCGGAAAGGACCCGCGCCAGGGGAGTTCGGGAAGAACTGAAGCCCGCGGAAAGGATCCGCACCAGGGAAGTTTGTGAGGAACTGCAGCCCGCGGAAAGGAACCACGTTGGAGCAGGGAACGAGTGAGGAATCTTCCCCCTGAGGAAAGGACCGGCAGACACGATGTGTGGCGAGCTGACTCAACCCCCATCCCCGATTCCCCTGCGCCGCCGGGGGGAGGAGGTATAGAAAGCATCGGTAGTGGAACTGAGCCGGGAAGGCGGGAGGGGTGGGGGGAGGTTGTTCTGATGTTTGGTTTTCCCTTCCTAATATCCTTGTGTTTTGTTTCTGTTTTGATTTGTAGTAAATTAAATTGATTTTGTTCTTTTTCCCAAGTTGAGCCTGTCTTTTGCTCGTGACCATAAGTGGGGAGTGATCCCTCCCAGTCCTTGTCTCGACCCACAAGCCTGCCTTCGGATTTTCTCCTCATCCCAACATGGCCAGGCGAGGGGGTGGGGGGTGAGCGAGCGGCTTCGTGGTGCTTTGTTACCGACTGAGCTGACCTGAAACCACAACAGCTACCCTGTGAAACTACATCCAGTGGTGCCTACCTAATGTGAAGACTGGCTTCCTGTACACATTCAAGACGGGATGAGGCTAGCAAGCAAAAAAACCCCAGAAAGTATTTTTACAAGGGAGGGATTTGAGAAGGTTTTAAAGCTTTGTACTGTCCTCAGATAAATTTAATGGCCACCACGTGGGTTGGGACCTCTGAAAGGGAGAAGCCCAACACTCTTTCCTGCCTGGATCACCCTGAAGATGGAGATGGGCAGCGCTGGGTGTCCTACACACGAGGCCAATGAGGGATTGTTTCCTGTGGATCTTACATTCTGGCCAGGGACAGAGCACAGATCCCAGTGTGTTTTTCAAGGTTTTAAAGTATTATTCAGTCTGGATGAATGACTACCCTTTGCTTTGTCATCAGAGAATATTTATGACCGTCGAAGCAAGGCTGAGTTCCTGGAGACGGGATAACGCGTGGCTTTATGCTGCCAGACAGAGAGTTCCTTTCGGTGGTCACACCAATGTTTTTTCATACTCCCACGGACACCGCAACTTTTTTGGATAAGGAAGAAGATGATGGAACACAGATGAGGGAAAGAAATGGCCTCAGAGAACTTGGATACATGGGGGTATTTTTACCCTTTGGGGTTTTTTCTTCCTGAATTTCAATGAGTGACTTATTGGAAACTTCTTTGGGTTTGAAGTGTTTTGTTCTTGTTCCACACACACAAAACTGTTTTGGGTTGTTTTGTTTGTCTTTGTTTATAATGCAGCTGAGATAGGGTGACTTGATATTTTTAAAATAGAAAACTGATGCCTTCTGAGGGAATGGGGGAACAGAGGAGGACTTTACTAGCTGGAAACATGGGTCATGCCAAGGACAACTTGTTGCTGTGAAGAATGTGTTGGAGATGGGGGGGGGAGGATTGTGTGGAAGCTGGTATGGAGGGAAGAGCAGTGCTGATTCTCCTTGAGTGCCCAGTCCACTGATTGTTCTCCAAATGCTGGACCCCAAGTGTTTCTCCACCACAGTCACCTATCTCCTTTTATTTATTACCCTTTTCTTCCCTCTTAAGGCAAACTCTAGATTAAACTGTTCCTGCCCACGACATTAGCAACTATCAGGCACTGAATGCCAAACAGATACCTTCTATTTCATTCACTACTGTCCTGGTATCTCCTATCACTCCCCCCCAAAAAAAACCCAAACCCTAAAAAAAACCCATCCTGTCTTATTTTTGAGGTAACAAAGTTAATGGGATTACAAACCCAATTTTGTGAATTGCTAAGCAGGAGAACCCTCACAGAAAATGCTCAGCATCTTGTCCCTTCTCATTTTAATCATTACCAGAGCCTACATGGCACTGCGAGATTAGGAGCATGCTCTTTTGGAGCGTGCTAGACACTGGAGGCTGCCCAGTGCTCCCAGGAGTAACAGCAAATTGTCGGAGAAATAAATTGTAAATAAATTGTCAGATGTGTTGTGGAACAGAAGCATAATATGCCAATGACTGACAGAGTGCCTTCCAGGGATTACCGATCAAATTAACAACATGAGTCTCCACATGAGACCTATTTGTTTCCACTTTATGTTTGTTAGGAAGAGTGCAGTCCTGTTTTCCATGTTGTGCAACTAAATTCATGAGTAGCACGAGTAAGGTATTCTATTTTTTCAAAATTATCACTCCTGGAGTAACTTAGTAGTTTGAAATTAATATTTCCTCTGCATTTCTATGTCTATATTATAAAGAATATAGCAAATGCTATGATAGTGGAAGGCATAATTCAAATACTGACAAATAATCACTGTAAGATAAGTCTGATGATAATCCTCTTTTCCCTTTGTGCTGTCATTGCCATTCCACAACTTCCTCCCTTTTCTATGGGAACTGGTCAAACTGGAGACGGGGACCAGAAATTAGTGGTAGTATTGAGAAATAAGCTCCATTGTTCTGAAACTTCTGAATAACGCATTCCCACTGGTGCTAGTGGGGTTCAGATACAAATTCAGATAGGCTTTGCTAGGTCCTGCTGGCGGACTAAGAGAGAGAGAGAAGGTAGCATTGGTTTTGCATATCCATTATCACTCAATTTTGATTTTGTTGTTCAGAAGGAGTTGCGATTTCATATATTTTGAGACGTTTAGCAAAGGTATGCTTTGTGCAGATTCACTTCAAACGTCAGCAGATGCTGAGAGAGCCAGGAAATCATGTTGGACAGGGCAGTATTATGGTCATTCTTTCTACCACTTCCTTTTGAACTGATGTAAATAAATGCATGTTTTTATGTTCTTTCCCTTGGGAAAGGGAGAATGCTGAACTCAAATGATCAATATGTGGTTTCTCCATGGTTACTCAGGAAACTTCATCCCCAAAATCTTTTTTAATCACAAGTTGTCTGGCATCCATTGACAGGATCCAGCTTTTCATTTTTGGTCTACTGTAAGTTATGGAATCTGGCTAATAGGAACAAATCTGGATGAACTAGTTTATGGAACAATAAATGCAGGTATGTGTGTTTGTGAAAATTAAAAAATAATCACTGTTTTTAAAATGGTGATTAATTTTAAATCTTACATGCGCTGTAGACTTCCATATTCATTTATTGCTCTATACAAACATTTTTCATGTTTGCTTCATTTTTTCCCTTTAGCAGATTTGTGGAAACTGGATTTGATGGCTTCTGAACTGCCACGATTTCTTTTCACTTAGCAAGAACCTGAGGCACTCCATGTGTGAATGCAAGGTGCAGCAAACCGTTTTGTGGTGATCAGTGCCAGGACACAATGGTACGCAATTCCTGGATTGTGTTTCTAAAGTGTGCTTTGCAGCTCTAGACAAATCACATCAGGGAGGCTTTCAAAGACACACGTCTGGTATTTATTTCCCATTGACATGCAATAACATGAAGCAGTTAACAGCCGTTTGTATTTTTCTGAATCCCTTCCATACAGTTTTTTGGTTTCCATGTTCTCAGTTATCCCAAATAAAAGGTGAAATCTTTGGGGGTTTCTTCCCTGGAATTTAAGTTCTGCAAGAATATATTTGCTGAGGTGATGTTTACTGCATGGTCCCTCCAAGAGCACTGGCAGCTTGCTCCTGCAGCTGGAGCTGGCTGGATGAAGCTGCTGGGCACCAGGGGGAGTGTTGACCTCCCAGACTGGATAGGAAAGGGATTTCTGAACCACAAGTACCTTCAAGACACTAATGGACAGAGAAGACTCACATACCACGCTTAGTTCGGCAGCTATGCTGCCAAATTTGCAGGTTTAATAAATGGATTGCAAGGCAGATCATGTTCGAGAGCTTGAGAGGAGGTGGGAGGTCTGTGGGGTTGTGCTCATGGGGCTGGCGAGAGATGGGTTGTCAGTGCTGAGTGTCTGGGAACAGTGGTGGAAGGGGCTCCTGGACCTCCATCCAGGTTTGAGCGGGGGTTAGGGCTTGTGAGGCCGAACATGGGGATTATCAGAGATAATAGCTGGTGTTTTCTAATGGTATTGAGAGCTCTTTTAACAGAGCATGGTGAGGGCAAACAATATATACAGGTACAAAATAATAATACAAGTTGGAAGACAAAATAGTCTTGTGGTTCAGACAATGGATAGGAGTCAGGAGTTCTTGGATCAGTTTTTGACTTTGCCACAGATTTCCTGTGTAACTTTCAGCCAGTCACTGAATCTCTGCATCCACCATCTGTGAAACGGCAAGTCTTGGAACAGTTTGTGTCTCTGAAAGCATGTATCTAATTTAGCTGTTGTTATAGAAGTTAAATATTAAGGAACTGTTACATTATCATAGGATAAAACCATGCCGCATCTATTTTCACTGTGAACTTTGTTCTTTTGCTATTGCATTGTTTTTCAGGAAAAACAGTGTTTTCACTACATAAAAATAAGTTAGGCAGAAATTCACGATACATGCTGTGAGAGCCATACTTCTAGATCTGATGTCCGACACTAAAATAAGAGATGCACATTAAATGCCACTGGAAAGACTTCAGAGCTGATTGTTCAATAAAGTGAAGCGCAGGTCTGACATTGAAAATAAGTAACATCAGGCTCTGTAGAGATCAGTCTCCCAAAGCTGTTCAAAAAGTTCAGTAGCCTGTGTCTAAATGTAGACGCTCCTCATCCACTTGTCAACAGGCATGCTGCTCTGAATTCTTTGTTCAAATTTCCATTAATATTCTGTGTCAGAGAAGGGAAATAACTTAGATAAGATGAATTTTCAAATGTTTCTTCAGGAAGGAACTAAAGAGTGATCCCAAAAACTACCACCTGGAATGTGAAAATTCTGATCTTTGGTAAAATAAAGGAGCTGCTGTGTGAGGTGAAAAATGTCAATATGTTTGGAAGGCAGGTGGGTTTGTTTGCCAAACTTGACTTATTTGCACACTTCACGTCTGTCTTTTAATGTGGGTAGTCGGTTTGTGAGGAGGTGCTTCCAGATGTGGGAAGCACTGATAATGTCAGGGCAATTTACACTATTCATGTTATGAAACACGGAAGCTTCCTGTGATGGCTGGCAATTTGTCCGTGTAGGGGAGACAACGATGAGACTTCTGAAAAGGTCAGTATGGGTTTAATTCTATTTTTCAATATTCATTAATGGTATGGGAAGTGGTAGTTACCTAGTTGAAGACTGGAGTAGCTACCCAGCAGAGCTGAAGGGATGTCTGTAGCACAATTACATATACCTAAACTGGCAGGGAAGCAGGCAAAGTGTGGCCATACAAAACCAGGAGCTCAACCAAGCCGACTCAGTCAGTATCTTTGTTCTAACTGATAAGAAATTTCACGGCATAAAGGCGGCTTCCAGGTGATGCAACCCTGAAAGGCACATCTCTTCTCACCTCCCCCTCCCAGCCCTAACCCAGCAGTGCAAGCTAGTAATAATGACCCATAGCCTTTTACAGAATTTCACATATTTTACCTGTGTTGTGTCTACATTGTTGCATGCACTGATGTGTCATCCTTGAAGCATTCGTATTGCCCTATTAAGTACTCTGTCTCAGCTATCTCAGCATGCTCTCTGGAATTTTTTGGTGTGAAATACTCTTTAGAAAAAGGAATCACCTTTTTTCTCCACTGAGTATTTAATATGCTCCACAGACTACTTCAGACTCGTTGTGAACAACTCCAGAGTAATGTTTTGGGGAACTTTTGCTCTGAGATCTATAATGTAGGTCTCTTTCAAAAAACTCCAGAAAGCATGCCTAGAACCATCTAATCAAGGAGGTATGCAGTTGGAAAATCATTCACCTTTAGTGGAAAAAAAATCATCCATATTCTTTGGATGGCCTTTTGTAATGCAGGGACTGTTACAAACCTCAAAACCAGAGAGCTCCTTCAGCTTCTGAAACAGCTGCAGATTTGCACAGTTGTGTTCTTGGATGGTTTGGCACAGCTTTAGCAATGCTGTATCCCTGCCTTGTATCCTTGGATCTTTGCATCCCTGCCTTGTCTGCTGGGACAGATGTGTTTGGTGATGTCTTGAACCTACCATGAATTACTTGTGCGCCTTGCTGCAGTAGCATCTTCCACAACACCTGTTACATTACTTCTGCTAGTAGAGGTTATATTTTATATCACTGGAGTTAAATCATAGCAGATCTGGCTGCTGCTTGTATCATTCCGTGCAAACTCGAGTCTCCAGAGTCTAAAATGCTTGGGATTTTTTTTCTTTCTTTCTGTGAAAATGTCACGAAGAAAACACTGTTAAAAAGGAGGCGTAGTTTGAAGCTAATTAAATTAAAAACTTCAGGTGTTGGCTACACCTCAGGTCTCCACTTGGAGTTGCACAGTCGGAGCCTTTTAGCCACCCAGAGCCCCACTGCAGTAGCCAAGGGGCACGGAGGTCCCTCCTGCAGGAATCCCATTGCCAGTAACAGCTTGATTTGTGCCGTAACCTTCCAAAGAAGTAGCAGAACTCACTGCTCAGAAGGACCCACTAGACTTCATATGGTAGTAGTGTAATACACTTCGGAAAAACATGTTATGATGGGCCATGTATGTTCTAATAGGTCCTTTCGACCTGTTTTCTCTCATGTATGTGCTGAATCTTAAACACTATATGACACTAAATCCACCCTATAAGGCAAAAGGCTTCATTTTACATTACTCATTCGAAGATCAAACAAATTCTGTGCCTGATAGTGTCTCTGACAGTGGAAGGCAACAGAATATTTTAATTAAAAAGCTAAAGCAAAGCACTAATAATACATGTTATCTCACCAAAACCACAGTCGTCTCCCCTGCAGCTACAGGATTTGCCAAAAAAATAAAAAGCCATAGAATAATGGATTAAAGATGCTTTCGAGCCTGAAAGCTTTAGACAATACATTACCAAAATATGATTCTCAATAGGAATATTGTGAAGAGCAGCATCATTTAGAAACCTAGCCAGCAAGCATTGGATTAATCTTTTTTTTCTTTTTCTTTTTTTTTTCTTTCTTTCTTTTTTTTTTTTTATCATTGCAGGCTGGCAGTACTTCTCTCCAGATGTACCATTTGGCACATTAAGCAATTCTTTTCTTAGAAGGGGAACCTATGGTTTTGCCATGTAATGCAAAACACCAATGGAATCACTACATAAGCAAAATGCCAGTAATGGTATAGTGGTCCAGCCACAAACATTGGTATGTTAATTTTGTTTTATTTTTCCCAGTGTGTCATCTGTAGTACCGTATTTTGTATCAGGACTATGGCTGGGCTGTTTAGTATCAGATTTTAGTGCGTTTTCAGCGAGAGATTTAAGCTAGGAAACTAATGGGTTTGATGCTTTAAAAAAAAAAAAAAGAAAGAAAGAAAAAAAAAAAAGCTGTACTTAATATGGATCTAACTATCATTTTAGCCTGATTTTAGAGACCAAGCCAAATTTTCCCCTCAATTATAGCTGTTCAACCTTTCAGCTGCATGCGTGCACTTTTGATAATGGTATCCAAATACGTTGGAAAGCAAATAGTTTACGCTAAGGCTGTGGCTTATACTTGCCATTGCTTCCTGAGACTAACTATGCCTTCAAATAAAATTTTGATTTATTTGTAAGTAAGAAGATGAAAATAATTATAGCATAGTCAGTTTGTATATGGAAGACAGTGATTGGCCTCTCAAAACTCTCTGCTATCTTAGGTCTCTAATGGATCAGATTGTTTAGTTCTTGCAAATGCAGCAGCAGTAGCTTTTATGTTGTATCTGCTGTATTTCAGTTTTTCTGAATTTGTTCTATGCTACTGATGTTGTATTGAAAGGAAAAAAGTTGCAGAAAAAATTGTTTTCAGTTCCTTTGTTTTTCTGGCAGCAGAAAAATTTGGTTTCAGTTCCTTGGTTCTTCTGGCAGCAGCAAAAGTGGGGAGGGATTACATAGTGAGGGGTTTTATCTGTCGTCGCTCTGGTTTTGCATGCAGAAGCACAACATGAGTTGTTCCTTTTTTCCTTTGACTTTTCTAGATGAGCATGGCATTTAACCTACAATTTCTTCTGTAGACCTTATTGAGGGCCATCCAAGATGATGGCTTGTTTGTATTAAGTGCTGTTCATATGTGCTGCAAGGCAGCCTGGCCCAGGTGTGTTTCAGTCTAAAGAGTAGGAGAAAAAGTTGGGCGAAGGAGGGCAAGCCAGGGTAGGCAGCTGAGGATGGTGATATGCACAGGTCTGTGAAGCACATCAGCTGGAATAGGATCTGTTTTTTTCTCCATCCCCCCATAATACTTGGGATTGCTGGAAGCTGAGAAGGAATATCTCAAGGAGGATTGTTTTATTCTTGCTATGTTTCTCATACACCTACCTTAGGCATCTGCTGCTGGATACCATCGGAGGCAGGATGTTGGGTTAGTCAGTTGTTTGGTCTAACCTGGCACGCTCTTATATAGTAGTTTCCTAAGCTGGGATCTGTTTTCTCACCCATCTTATGTCAAGGAATCACAGAGCGTGTTCCCTTTTCCTACCACCTTTGCCCTGCTGTAATACTTCTGATGCCATTAGTCTTCTTTCTGGTTTGTGTTGTAAGAGAATTGTGGCCATACTTTCTCATCAGCTAGCCACAAAACATGGCAGACGATGGGCTGGATTCCAAGGAGTGAGTGCATGCCCTGTGCCCCCACGGCAATCCTGCTTCCTGCCACGTTAGACCAGTCCTGGGTGTGCGTGAGGTCGCGAGTTCCCTGGCTTTTTCTGGTAAGGACCTTCAGGCTGGTCATTGGGAAGCATTCTCCAGATGATCATTTAGAGACTCAGGATGGTAAGAAGTGCTTTTTCCCCTTGCACAAATGTACATTACTGTAATTTTCCTGTCTTGCAAGTGAAGGACAGCAAAGAAGCAAGGACATTCTTCACTTCCCTCTGCCACTCTACACTGGCTCTTTATGTGTGTGTATTACAGAGAGTTTCTTCCCATCAGTAGGCCTACCCTTTCCCTGTCTGAAGATTTTTGAAGAATCTCTGCACTTCACACAAAACATTTTATTTTCAGTTCCCTATATGAGGCAGTGCTTCCCACGGGACCATAGCAATGAACAGCAGGGCAACTACCTTTCTCCCAGCCTTGGGGCCACAGGAGAAAAAGGAGGTTAGCAATGCAAATAACAAATTCTTCCTTGGCAGGGCTGCTCTTTGCAGTGGGAGGAAAGGTTGTCACCTTGGGGAGAGAGCTGCAACATACTGCCCAGCCTGACTCCTGGCCTGGGTTCCCTAGTATTTTGCTGTTTGTTGTAACAAATATCCTGTAATTCAAGCTCTCCGTAGGTGGGGTCAGACTCTGCTCAGTAGAGTTTCAGTAGATAGCAGGTTTCTTTTTATTTAATATGACAGGTGTTTAGTTTTTAACTGGCTCCTGCCATTCACCATAAATCTCACCTTTCCTCCTCCCAAGTTAAATATGTCAGTTCTGGCTTTTGCCTGTCCATGCAGTCTGAAAATGACAGCTTCTGATTACCCACACATACAAAGCGGTGGAAGATCAACAGTAAAAAAAAGTGATTTGTGTCCAAGTTTCTGCTTAAATTAGGCCATGTGGCCTTTTCAGTTTGATTAACTATGTAATTAATAATGACCAGGAGTGGCAGGGCAAGCACTTTTTTCTGGCTTTTTTTTCTGTCCCATGAATGCTGGGAAAGAATGCAAGGAAGGCACTTAGTTGTGAGAACACTTTCCTTCTCCTGTTGGTTCAGTTCCTAAAATCTGGTCATGTTTTAAACCCCCAGGAAGAGGAACAAGCAAAATTTCATTATTTCTCTTCAGGCCTGTAAAGGCTAGAGGATTTCTGAAAGGAAGCTACTCCTCACTCCCGGTCAGCCACAGGAGTGAAAAGGACAGTGCTAATGCTGTGCCCTGTTTTGCTTTTTCTATTTTCTTTTTTTCTTTTTGAAGTAAACGACCCAGGGCAAAACATGGTTGCGAAGGTTTACAACTACCCTCGGAGTTGAAGTGGAGAGAGTCACCACCGTGTTGCCGTGAGCTCTGCCATGCTGATAGAGCATGGGAGGGAAACGGGATGCATATTCAAGGTAAACTACTTATAAAGCAGTTACTAGCTAAATGTTTCAAATCATATTTAGGCTTTTCTCACTCCCATTTACGTTGCAGAAAGTGATCCCCTCACAGTTGTAGGGTGCATGGGGTGTGGGGGTTGAGGTAGACTATGAGATTACTATGGGACTGTTTCTTCTTTGAGGTAAATATGTTAAATACAGTTAAAGTTTGAATTGGCATGTGAATGCAACTCAAAGCATTGGCACTGCTTTACACACCAGTGTGCTATAAGTGAGAGTGCATCCATGAAAGAAACATTGATTAGGCAATCAACCTGTGTAAGACTTTACCCTGTGGCACACCATCTACTCTTCATGTTTGCTATATTTTCATAAGAGTTAGGTAACTGAACTTACATATTCTCCATTCTAAAGTCCATTCCATTTTTTAATACTTTTCAGTTAGAGGTCGCTTTTTATGCCTGGCTGTCATCCAGATTGCATGTTGAAGGCATTTTTGAGGAGACTTCAAGTTTTAGAGTGTTAATAAAGTGTTGCTTGCTAAAACAAAGCCAGATTGGTTCTACATCAATGCTAAAGAATATGTAAATAGTAAAGGCTGAAGTGTCAAAAGAAATAAAGATAATTAAAAAATTTCACCCTGTGCTCAAGGTATGTTGGTGACATTTCATGAGTTATTTTAGAGAAGACTATTAAAAATGATGCATTGCTATATGCTGAATATGTCAAGCTTCCCTTCTACAGCTGCTGTTTGTATGTCAGCAGATTTTTCTGTAGTCATACAAAATCGCATAATATGCTATTTTCCTTCAAAATCTTCCTTGAGCCTGCACTGCAAGAATGCCTACAATGAAAGTTTTGTCTACAGCTTGTTGCAGGTACTTTCACAAGACTGTTCTTCTCCTTTGGCCCTGTGCATCTTTTGTCCTTTACCTGTCTACGTGAATCTACATCTTCTCTCTTGACCTCTTTATTTGGAAGTTCTCTGAGGAAAGAACTAAATTTACTTTCTAGGTGCATATAGCACCTAGATCCTTGTCCATAATTAATGCTCACTCGTCATACATCCAACAGCATATGGTACTTCCTAAGAAGAATGAGTCCTTTTCTTAAGAGAGGAGTTAGGTTAGTCTTTTAAGGTTAGTCTTTTAGGTTAGTCATTTATTTTGTATGTTATTATAGCTTTGGCACAAAAGCAGTGATCCCTTTACATGAGGATTCACCTAGAAGAAGAGTTGGCGACCTCATTGATAGAACATACTCTGTGGGCTTTCCCCTTTACCTCTGTCTCACACTCTTCCACATGCTTTTGTCCAAAAACCTTGTGGCTGTGGGCATGATGTGCAAAATAGGGTTGTTGGTGCTTTGTCCTCCTGAGTTCTTTGGGATTATGATAGGCCATTTCATGGAGACCAGCACAGAGATCAAGAGGGTAATAATGATTCTGGTGCTGATTCCTGACCCACTGAGATGCAGCGGGTACATTTTCATTTGGTTTACATGATTCATTGACAAGTATTATGCTAGTATGTTGTCGCTTTCCAGGAAGCAGGAGGAAGAACAGGAAGACTGGGAGAAGTGGTTGACTCTATGATCTTAAGGGTCTTTTCCAACCTAAGTGATTGTGTGATTCTATGAATGAAACCTTTAAAGGCTTTTCATGTATTAGCAAAGAAACTGTGTTCCAATAACATCAAGACAATCTCTACCACATTTTAAAGATGCCTTAAGGAGCATTTAAAATTAGATTTTACATCAATTTTAATATTCTTTCATACCACTAGGCTCCACTTTAATATCAAAAGCAACTATTGAGTGAGGTTGGATTTGATGTAAAGAATAGCATTATGTCATCAGAAAGGAAGGTGCTGCTTAACCACTAAAATCTTTGTAAAATATTTTTCTAAGTAGATTTGTTACTAATTATACTATATAAATTTAAGAGTGGAAATTTGGTTTCTCCATCATCATAACTTGCAAGTCTAATACTTTGCACTGAGCTTTGGAGTGCAGCCGAAGTGCAACTCTCCCTGGAAATTTGTTTTTAATATAATCCCATTTTCTAGTTAAACATTTCAAATGAAGTATACTGAGCAAGGAAAAGAGGACTACTTTGTTTGGAGTACTCTATAAGCAGAAGATTGCCTGAGGACTTCCTTAATGAATGTACCTTATCTTGCTGTGTATCCAGTAACAGATTGAGTTGGAGTGTAAGGTACCTCAAGCTCTGTTTGATTTTTTTTTTTTTTTTTTTTTCATTTCCAACTACATGGATTACAATNNNTACATGGATTACAGCTATTAAGAAGTTGGTCTAAGTCGCAAGAGTTTTGGAGACCGGAAATACTTGATTTCAGTAGTTGAATTTAAAGTTATCTGAAGGTAAATATCTCTTATCTAGGTGGTGTGTAAATTGTGTATTCATCTGATTTCCTTTCCTTACTGGATATCGTTTTCCCTTGACAAGTGGTTCATTTGGCTTCCTAAGCAGAACTAGACAAACTCCCAAATCACTTCATGCTTTCAGTGAGCTGTGTCACCTTTCTCTTTTTTATTTTCTTTAATCATTCTTTTCATGCTTTTGGAATGATTGAGCTGCAGTATTGCAAAAGTTTTCCTATCATCTTCTGTGTGCTTGTCTCAAACTTCATACCTTAAAATTAGTGTGTTTGATATTCAGCTACCATATCTCTAATAATGTGTGCTTCGGGGTTTGTGATTTCTAACGTGACTGCAAACATTACCTTTCTAATGATACCTTGTATTGGGTTAAAGGATGCAAACACTAGAATTGTGAATACTAGAGTTATGTACCCTTACCAGTCTGGGCAGCTGTAACCTACTGCTGTAAATTCTTATTCCCGAAGAGAATACCTTGCCCAAATCCTTTATTAAATGGCTATTGTCTGTTGCTAAATAGTTTGTGTAGAGCCCAAAGCTGACTAAATTCAAATTCCAACAATAGTCCCAGTTTTCAAAAAGGATGTGTGTGATCTATACTATACTTCTCGTATGGGTGTTTTTACAAGTACCATGTGTAGATACACATGCATATTTGTTCTAATAGCAAGGAATTATCAGTAATTCCAATAAATATCAGTAATGTATTAGTTAACCCAATGCTTTCAAGGGGACATTTCTACTTTGAAAAGTCACTCTGAAAAAATGTCACCTTTCCTCCATACCATTGCTTCATAACATACTGTTATCGCTCCATAACACACCACTATCAGCAAATACCTGATAACATATCCCTATATGTTTGCTGTTGTGAAAGAAATTAATACTTTCTACTTTTATTGCTGCAAGCATTGCCAAAGCATGCAGCTGTCTCAGTTTTGGAATAAGTCTTGGCATTGTTAACTGTTAAGCTACTGTGGATGTAAATCCTGCCTTTACTTTACCCTTGTTCTACTTACGGGAAACAGGGAGCTGTCCACATTGAGTTAAGGGGGGAGTTTGGCTCCATGAATCTTTGTTACTGGTGGTGCTGTGTAATCCAAATGAAAACCAGTTTGATCTCAGTCAGAGTCCAGGCTAACTTTTCCTCAGCTTGGCAACCATAAGTACCATGCTGCTCAATAAATTGGTATGAGGAAGGATTGATGTGCTAATATTGCTAGGTTGACTATATACTTTATGGTCATACGATAAAAATTGTTAAAAAAAAAGAAAATTCTCCCAGCAGCACTAATTGGATCTTCTTGCAATCTCTACCCTTTCTCTGCTTGTGCAAAGCTGCTTGTTCTGCATTTACTAGGATAAGGGGCATAGAAAGTACTACATGGAGACACTTGTTTTCATCACACTTCTTGATGCCCTTTCAGAACTATGAAATTGAGGCTGACATGTCCTCCTTTGAAATCCCAGATAAGGGGTGGAGGCAGGAGGTGGAAGTTTGGTACCACCTGCATACATCTTAAATCATTTAAAAACAACAGGAATTTGGAGGGACTGTAGCAGCAACGAACGTATGTGCAGTCTCAGAATCACATGAACTTGCCACTGCTTTAAAGATCTGTCTTAAAACTCTGACTATGCTGACATATTAATTAACCAGCTGATGGACTTTGAAAAGCCTCATTTTCAATGTCAGTCATATGGAAAAAATGGGGTCAATACTCCAGTTCTGTGGCCTTTTGTACTTTTTTTTTTACATCATGTAAGGGATGGTCTCCACTGCTGCATGGCCTTCCTGAATAGGAATATGGATACACTTCCAGTTAGGCTGAGACAGCGATTCACTTTTTGGTGGCATCTGTGCAGCCTCCCTGCCAAAGTTGTGCAGCTGCTTTGTATTTCATCTCGGGAATAGCATTTCCTTGAAACTAGTCTTCAGGAATCCAGTGTGTAACTTGGAGGGGGGGGGGGAGGCTATCCTCAATTTCATTAAAATTATATCCAGGACTCTTGTGGAGGAAAAGGCTTGGAGAAAGGGAAGCCAGTGGGCTATTAATGAAAACATTAGATTCCTTGCAGAATGCCACTTTGCTTGCAAGGCAAACACCAAAAAGAGGAAGAAGTGATTCCTGGGTTTCTGATTTCTGTGGCCCTTTGAGCTGATTTGCAGCCATGAGAAAGGTGCCAATATCTTTGTATTGTTTGGCAGGGAAAAGATTACCTTGTAACTCATCTTGTCTGGCTATGGCCTGGCACTGGATCATGACCAGGTTGATGGCAGCCTGTCAGTTTTAAAAGAATATGTTGGCATTTTATAAAAAGGGGAGTTATTACACTTGAAAGGAAGTAAAAACAAAAACAGAAAACCTACGCTTGTCAGTTTTATGGCAGAGAGGCAGTAAAAATTCTGGCATGTTACTTCAGCCAATCCCTGCAACAAATTAGTGAACTAAATTGATTACAAAATCAAAGATGAATTTACATAAGCATTTGTGTTTTAGTTACTTTGCTCCTACAGTTTGTCAGACACTCAAAAGAGTCAACCCCATGCCCCTTACAGTTAAAATTAGTTTACTGCCTAAATTTAGATGTGTGGCAGCAAGAAGAGAGCATGGAAAGAAAAGAAGAGCATGGGAAGGGATGGGACCTCCTGGGTCATTGGCTCCAGTCCCTCCCAGTCTCAGGAGACGACATTGTGTTGCCCTCTTTGAGACTGCATTACAATCTTGACATACCGTTAGATGATACAAAAGATAGGGGTTTAAATTTACAGATTTGTCGCAGTCCAGTATAGTTTTCCTCTGTCTCCATTAGCTGTGGGATTGGACCCACACCGAGGCTTATCGCAAGTTTTTGCTGATGTCTGTGTTTTACAATGAGACAGTGTGACAGGGAGCCGGGGACTGTGGGGGGCAAAGGCAGCGATGTTAGTGAGCAGAGCATGAAGAACAAGGAGGATTCAGGGTAGCTCTTCCAGCAGCCAGGAGGAGCATGAAGTTGGAAAATAAGATTTCCAAACATTATTTCTCTTTCTGTTCCCAGCCTGCTGTCAGAGGAGTGAAAGCAGATTGCTTCCCCTGGGTATGCCTACCCTGCACTGCAGCCCAGGGTGAGCCAAGGAGGCTTAGGTGTTGGGGACAGGGTGAACTGGTGCCTGGGGAGCCCCACGCTGCACCAGCTGGGTGGCTTTCCATTCCCATGCTAGCTCAAGTATCCGTTCGTTGTGTGCTATGCTGTCCTTGGAAACCCTTTCACGTGCCATCCTTCAAAACCCTTCAGCGAGTATCTTCACCTTCACGCTCATGGGGGAGTTCAGTCTATGAATAAGGTGTACAAAGAAGGCCACGGCCTCAAAAGCAGTTGTGAATTATTTTGCTTTGTCAGTCAGAACTGTAAACTGCAACCGTATGGCTTTAGCTCCGGAGAGGGCTGAGTGGAGTTTCTAGCATTATAGCGTGTTTTGACTCAGGCAACGTAGCCAAAGCAAACGATGAAACCAGACTTCTTTTTGTGGTCAGAAAGAAACAAACAATTTGTTTTGATTGAAGGCTCGGTGCTGTGGAGAGGCCTAGAGTTATGAGCAGCTGCATAGGAAGCACAATGATATGGGCTGGTGGTTGCCAAGACAAGTTACATCCGTCGCAACTGAACCTGCGGCATGATGAGTGGCTGGAGTGCTGAGAGCAAGGCTTGCATCTGAGAAAGAGATCTGTCACTTCTGGCAAGAGGGAGGACTTGACCAAAGTCATCTGCTTTTCCTAATGCCAATCAAGATTTTGAATATTGAATGTAATTGCCTGAGTAAACGCATATAATCTTCAGACTGGCAGTAGTTTTCTACAAGAGTTATGTTTCCTGTTTTGGAAAGGAACAGCACAATGGGGAGTACATTAGGTCAGTAACACATGCTATTACACCTTCCTCTGGCCAGAGAATCGGTGTTACCTATGCCTCTGTTCCTACAGTGCCTATATCCTCTGGATAATGCAGCCTTGTGCTGAGGCTGGCTGCTTTTTATTCTTTTCTATTCTTCTGTGGGACAGGACTTTCTCTGTGCCTGAAGCTGCGGCTCAAAGGAGTCATTGCCCCATCTTAGTTCTGCCCAAATGGCACTGGTGCCTCCCGTTCAGCTAAAACTGTGGAAGATGCAACATACACTTGCATTTAAGAATAACTTCAGCTCAATTTAGAAGATATAGGTAAGGCAGAGGCCTTAGTGAAGGAGTTCCTGCCATTGTGTTTCACTTTCAGTTGCTTTGTACTCTGCTGTATTGGACCGAAGTGGGAACATTTGTCCAACCTCTGTGAACTCAGTTTGCAAAGTTTTGCATGATAATACAAACTGCAGTGAGTCGTGTGAACAGAGCTAAATATAATGCCGCAGTAGTAGTTGGGCCTCCAACATTGGGAATGCACTTCAACTTGTCTTTTAATGCTGTAGTTCCCCTTTTACTTATTTGTCATTGCTTCCTTTGCAATATGAGTTTGAAATCAAAATGCTCTTGCAGTGGATTTCTGTTGTACTTGACAAGGGCATACTGAGCATACAAGTTCCTTAATGGCTAATTGTATAGGTGGAACCTGAAGCATGTTAAGTGAATACTATTTATTTATGGCATGTGTGCAGAAGACAGAGCTGTGATTTTAAGGCTTTTGATTGCAAAATTTACTGGGAGTTTCTCCCAGAAATTGTTGTGAGCTCAGAGCAGGTCAATGTGCCCCTGTATATTGGCAGTGTTCTGTGGGAAGGTCACCATTGTCCCTCTCTGAATGCACCTTTGAGATTGGACTTTGTTGGTTTTATGCTGCAATTTACTCTGCATCCTGTCACATTTCAAAATCGTCTCTGTTGTCATTTGTTTTGAAGATGGATTTAATCTAAAGCTTTTTTCAGGTGATTCTAACTTGCTAATTTATCTATGGTTTCATTTTGGAGGGTTTACCAAACATGAGTACGTTTTCTTTAGATGCTAAAACCAAAATCTGTTGTGCTTGGTATTACACTTAATATAGGAAGTGTGTTTTGAGTATGCTTAGATTCCTTAAGGGATTTTAGGCCTAAGGACTTGTCGTGGTTTCGGTTTCAGCCCAGCTGGTAACAAAGCACCACGAAGCCGCTCACTCACCCCCCGCCCCCGCCCCTGGCCATGGTGGGATGAGGAGAAAATCCAAAGGCAGGCTCGTGGGTCGAGACAAGGACTGGGAGGGATCACTCCCCACTTATGGGCACGGGCAAAAGACAGGCTCAACTTGGGGAAGAAACAAAATCAATTTAATTAACTACAAATCAAATCAAATAAAACACAGAAGGGTATTGGGAAGGGAAACCAAACCTCAGAACACCTCCCCCCACCCCTCCCGCCTTCCCGGCTCAGCTCCATTGCCGGTTCTTTCTCCCTCCTCCCCCCGGCGGCGCAGGGGAACAGGGGATGGGGGTTGAGTCAGCTCGCCACACATCGTGTCTGCCGCTCCTTTCCTCAGGGGGAAGATTCCTCACTCGT